>CM036775.1:11588670-11661170 GCA_020796225.1 Arion vulgaris
AACCTTCTCTTCGCATTATATGCACCAAGAACCTTGATTGTCTGATTCTTATTCTTTTGATAAGGTTTCTTTGTGTGCAGGCCTGATTTAAAACCTCCTCATTTGTTTTCTTCGCTGTCCATGGAATGGTTAACAGGTAGTCTTCTTCTTCTTCTGCGTTCTCACTAGATTGGGATTTCAGATTCTCTAATAAAGGCAGCCGTCTGCCTCAGATTATCAGCCACACCATAGTTTGTCTTGGACGCTAGTGTAAGTGGACCACCTCTTTCTTCTCAAGTCTGCATACTGGGGGCAGTTCAGTAGGATATAATTTCTATGATTTCTGCGTCCCTGTTTGTGCCGACCTCTTCCCGCAGTAAGTTTTGACCACCCTCGTGATGGTAGTTCTGACATTCTTACTACGTGGCTATATCTCCGAGGCAGATTGGCGACCATAGAATACGTTATCCCATTCCTCATTGTGAGGTCGTTGCACCATGTTATGCGCCTTACGGCCTGGTGCATCCGTTTTCTGCAAGCATTTATTTGGGGTTAGCATTTTATAGTGGACACGTGCATCCGATTTCAGCCAAACCTCCTTCGTCGCCTCTTACGACATGCGTGGCAGGTAACAGTGGTTCTATTCTTTACACCCCAAATCTGGGCCCCGGTAACCACTCGGGCGTAACAGGTGATCGATATGGAGCATTCGAAGTAAAAGAATATTAACATTTTCTAATGGTGCTTTTCATGTTACATCTGACTTAATACTGTTGTTATGTTATTACTACAAGCAGTGGCGGCTCGTGACCATATTTGTTGGTGGGGCCAGACATTTTTTCCCCGGATAAATCATGGTTTTTGATTGCTATATTTTAATTTATAAACTAATAAATACACATTATTTTTGGTGGGGTCCGGCACCACTGGCCCTTAATGACGAGCCGCCACTGACTACAAGTAATGTTTGTTCCAATACCTTGAACGGTCTTTCCCCAGAATGTTGCCTAATGTGAGTACGAAGGATACTGGAGGCTGTGAATGACTTGTTGCAATACACACATTTATACGGTCGTTCACCGCTGTGGACCTGTGTTAGAACAAGATACATGTGTTCATAGAATACTTACATGCTAGAGAAGATGCATTACATGGTTGTCATAAGAGAATACATTTTAAGAACCACAGGCGAAGCACTGGAGCCAACTATAAACTCATGCGACCAGCGGACTCAGGTAAAAATGATAGGAAGTAAGATTACAACCGTCACGTGATCTCGCATTCCAGTATTGTTGTATATAGACGAATTCATTTTAAAATCAACACAAAATGCTAAATCGAAGTTAGACAGGGTGTTCAAGATAATTGCAGCCCGTGAATGAAGCTAATCTGGCATATATGTATGGAAATGAGAAGGTTCAGTTATGACGTAGGTCAAGGTTGTGTGACGGTGTGTACTTGTAGTGCAGGAATGGGCGATGAACAAATGTGACGTAGGACGAGCTAGTCAGAACCGGTTTAAATAGTAAATAAACACAACTTAATTTGTACCTGGCAACTTTCGAATTGTCAATGGGGCTGCAATTATCTTGAACACCCTGTATTATGCAACAAGTTAAGTTTAACAATAAGGAATATCAATATTATGAATATTTTCATCAATAAATAACCATAGACCCATAGAATTGAGTAAAATTGCAAAAAAAGTTTGCAATATTCTATCAAACATATATAAAATCCAGTCCCGCCAACTAAAACTAGGTCAGGGTTTCCCCGGTCAGTTATGCGGCCCAATATTAGAGTTGGCTATGAATCAATAACTAGATAGTAAACAAGTATTAGGGGGCTTTCGGTAAACACAAATTATTGAAAGCAGGATTTGAACCACAAACCGTTATTTCTTATGGTATCCATTGTCTAGCACTACAGATGAGCGTATTTAAGAACACCACTAGCTATAACTCTCCATTTTTGGTGTCCTTTCCTTTACTATTATGTTACGTTCCAAGCGATTGTAGGAAGATAGTTCATATGTACGGTTTCAACTTCACTGCAACGGGTCACCCCATAATTGCTCCGTTTATGTGCCAACGAAAATCACACGAAATGCTAACAACTGTCTCCTGTGTGAACTAATTTCAGAATGAAACAGCTGTACCGCCATTAAAAAAAGCAATTTGTACCGCATAAATGCATATGGTCGTCGCTAAAGTGTAAACACAAAACTGTTCATCACTTGAATTGCAATTCATGTCGAAGGGAGCATCAGTCACGATAAAACCCAGCTTTCTGCATACGCAATATCACTGCATACGGCAGACTGAGTCGGTTTGTCATAACCACTGTCTGCCATTTTCTGAATACACACAACAAACGCACGGTTGACACAACAAAAAGCATTCCATGTAACGTTCATAGCTCACAGTGTAGGAAGATGCACTTCATCAGATGGCGGAATTCAACATTTCTTTAGAGATGTATACGAGGATATTTAATTATTGTCGTCATCATCATCATCATCATCATCATTTACATCACCATCATCATTATCATCATCATTACATTATCTATCATCATTAATCACCATCATCATTATCATCATCATTATCATCATCGTCATAATTATCATCATCATCATTATCATCATTTACATCACCATCATCATTATCATCATCATTATCATCATCGTCATAATTATCATCATCATCATTATCATCATCATAATTATCATCATCTTCATCATCATCATTATCATTATCATCAAATTATCATCATCATCATTATCATCATCTTTCATCATCATTATCATCATCGTCATAATATCATCATCATCATTATCATCATCAATTATCATCATCATCTATCATCATCATCATTATCATCACTATCATCACCATCATCATCATCATTATCATCATCGTCATAATTATCATCACCATCATCATCATCATTATCATCATCATCATCATCACCATCATCATCATTATCATCATTATCATTATCATCACCATCATCATCATTATCATCATCATCATTATCATCACCATCATCATCATCATCTTCATTATCATCACCATCATCATCATTATCATCATCTTCATCATCATCATCCTCATCATTATTATCACCATTATCAAGTGCATTCTGTGTTGATATAGATGGATCTTAATATGCTTATATCCTGACTCTGATTTTCAACTGCAATGTTGACATATTTCCGTGCCATGAAGTTAATTTGTTCATAAGTTTCTTCTGGTCATGATGTGCTCTGTGTACTGTGCTGTGTCTGAAACACTCTATAGACGATATTCACTAATACCACGATCTGTCGTTTTGAACCATCAGAAGCATCGATTAAGAGTCGGACACAGCAGGGACCCCAGCAGACGGAGTCCCAGAGATCCATTGGAGGGCAGCTGTAATGTTCTAACCTAGTGAAAGCATCAGATGCTATGAGTCGTAGGGTTAACAACTTAAAAACAACAGTAATAATACCTTGTTCAATGGTTTTCAGAACCGACAACAATGCTCCTCTAGGTAGATTCATAAGCTTTAGAAGGTATGCATGTTGAAAGATAGAGTCACCAACATCAGCATAAGACAGAAAGTTGGCACATAACCTTGCTTGAATTACATTGAGAAACAAAGAATGAAGTGGTTTGGCCCTTAATAAGAATGCATCCAAACTCCACAGTATACAAAGTCTTCTACAACAGTACATCAGGAAAGAAGGCGAGAGGAAAACCACGGAAAAGATAGTTAGATAGCGTAGCAGAATCCTGTCATAGGAGAGATGTCATAGGAGAGCCGATGTAGCGTAGTTGTTAGTAAACTCGCTTCGCAAGGCTGGTGGTCGGGGTTCAGCTCCCGCAATGTGCGTGGAATTTTCCCGACCACGATGGCTCTCAGGTCGACCCAGCCTCAACTGGGTACCAGACATGCTCTGGGAAAGTAAAGGCGGCCGGCGTGATGCTGACCACATCACCCATCATGTGCCGAGGGTGAATGAAAAATACAGGCCTTACACTGTATTGACCTATATACCACGAGGTATGAAAGGGTTCCTTTATAGCAGAATCCTGTCAAAGAGCAAAAATAACAATCACCCAAGCCACCAGAACAGCTCAAGACAAAACAGAAAACCACAACACTGGGCAACAACCCGGTAGAAGTGGGACGACGAAAGAAGAAGAAGAATCAGAAATATGTTGATTGTTCTTATGGTATTCATAGCAATATTAATGAACTGTAAAGTAAGTAAAAGTAAAGGAACCTTTTCATACCTCGTGGTATATAGGGCAATACAGTGACCTGTATTTTCATTGACCGTCGGCACACGATGGGTGATGTGGTCAGCATCACGCAGGCCGCCTTTACTTTCCCAGAGCATGTCTGGTACCCAGTTGAGGCTGGGTCGACCTGAACCGTCACGGTCGGGAAAAATTCCACGCCATTGCAGGAGCTGAACCCAGACCACCAGCCTTATGAAGCGAGTTCACTAACAACTACGCTACAGCGGCTCTCATCAACACTCGCAACGGGTGAACAGACGAAGACGAGCGAAGAGACGTTGCATCAGATTTGAAACAGAAAACAGTATTCATTAAGATGTCGTGTTTCAGATTATATATATCACAAAGAGAATGATTACAACAGGCCTAGAACGATCAAGAAGAAGAATGGACATCAATGTTCAGTTGTCGTTCTTATTTCAATTATAAACATTCACATTTAGTGGAACAGAGATCGCGTAGAAGTTAGGTACTCGTTTCTCGTGCTAAAGGTACCAGGTTCGCTCCCTCGTGGAGCCATCTGGGTATTTTTCCAGAGATCCCTGATCTCAGTGTAGATGAGATCGAGTTCCTAGTCTTATCGGAGACGGACGATAAAACGTAGGTCCCGTGTTCAATTTAAGCACGTAAAAGAACTATTGGCAGTTCAAAATCGGAAAGAAAGCCGCTGCCTAGAAATTCATACAAAAATTCTTCATCATCTTCAAATTACACCAGGACTCACCGGTGCTACGGAGTTCGTGCACTGCAGCTGAGATCTTCTGTGTAAGAAAGAGATCGGAGCACACATGGTTACTCGCCGAGGGTAGAATCATGATGGTCATATAAATCAATCAATCAATCATTCAGCCAATCAATCAATCAATAAACAACAGTCAATCAATCAATCAATCAATCAATCAATCAATCAATCAATCAAAACAATCAGTTAATCAATCAATCAATAAATCAATCAAAGAATCAATCAATCAATAAATCAATCAAACAATCAGTCAATCAATCAATTATTCAATCAAACAAGGAATCAAACAATCAATCAATCAATCAACCAGTCAATCAATCAATCAATCAATCAATCAATCAATCAACCAGTCAATCAATCAATTAACGAATCAGTCAATCAATCAATCAATCAATCAATCAATCAATCAACCAATTACATGAAAGAAACTATTTAGAAAAAACACCTGAAATAAGCACGATTATGTACCCTCATGTGTTTGTTGAGACTCGACGATTGACTAAAACTCTTCCCACACACCACACATTTGTGAGGTCTGTGCTTCTCGTGGACGTGTAGGACGTGAATGCGAAGGCGATCTTTCTTCTCGAATGATCTGAAGATAAAGAAGGAGGGTCAGATTATTTATTTCGCTTGTCAGTAATTGCATAATTTATCAAGTTAGATAAGGACAATAACTATTTCTTCTTCAGCGATCTCTGGTTATGCGTTTATTTACAGGAGCACAAACTGGGCAGTCAGCTTCAGGTCTGTCAGGTTTCCCCAAAGCTTAGTTTTCAGGTCGACTGGGTGTGGCCACATGTTGCTTCTTAGCTCCCCCAGGAGAGGACAGGACAATAACAAATGCAATCTCACAATCTCTACCCAGAACGAACTTATAATTAAAAAGAAAATGTCCTGGGCATGCGGGTGTTTACGGTAATGAGAGAGCGGGAAGGCTTGCATCAACAGCATCGATTGTTGGGAGTTGAAGATGGATAAGGGGATATTCTTCGGTCTCTTCGCGACTCTCTGTTGGATGAGGACACTAATATCGATGTTGAATCGATCAAGCGATTTAAGCAGTTTGGAGTTACCCGTTGTTCAAGTCGAACTGGATGTCTGAGAGGCAGAGTGAGAGGTGTGTTTAATCAGCGAGCCACAGGAACCATCAGTATGCATACTCTTCGATATCTGTTAGGGAGACTGAGCACCTATGGGTCTGCCCGGAGTGCAATGACGTCAGTTTAGTAACCAATAACCAATAACCAATAACCAAAAAGAAAATGGCTAATGCTGCAAATACGAATGAGAAAATTGAAGAATTTGGACATATAAAAATACACGAAGGGCTGGAGAAGACCATCATGGGAGGAAGCATCCAGGCAAAGTGGAGAAGAGGAAGACCACGAAGAAGATGGATTCCGCATGTAACTGATGGTTTCTTCTTCTTCTTCTTTGCGTTCGTTCTTTTACGACCAATTTTAATCACTCTTTGTGATATGTTTGATCTTTGCCAAGAACGTGTATACGTTGCACATTGGTTTGGTAGGCCCCTAAACGCATAGACTTCTACACGTTTAGGACATGTGCATCCGATTTCAGCCAAACCTCATTAGTCGCCTCCTACGACATGCGTGGAAGGTAACAGTGGTTCCATTCTTTACCCCCCAAACTTGGGCCCCGGTAACCACTCGGGCGACTGATGGTTTGAACATGACAGATGCAGAGGCGGGACATCTGGCCCATGAGAGGGAGAACTTCCGAAGGATTGTTGGGGTAGCAAAGTTCTGCTCAGGACAAGCTATTTGATGATGATGATGTGTCTGACAATAACAAATGCATCCACACAATGACAGTAGCAACTAAAAAACACATCGTAGTAGAAATTAGGTTGAAACATAAAACTATGTTTTTGCAATGACAATATCAGATAGAACAACAAAAAGAACAACAGAATAAATGGTTTGAACCCCTGACAAGAATACCCTAGTATCGCCTACCACAAGAAGCCACACAGAAAAAGTATAATGAGTACAAAGCAAGAGAAAGACAACACAAAAGATGGAGCGACGGCATCAAGAACAGCCTTACGAACACGAATATCAGCTTACAAAGGGCCTTAACACAAGCACACACAAGTTCACTACGTTTCACCCCCAACACATCTATAAAGCAGTAAATGGTGGAAGACAGTACTGTTACAATGTACGCTCCATTCTATAGTTAGTAATATCGCCGGGGTGGTTACCGGGGCCCAAATTTGGGGTGTAAAGAATAGAACCACTGTTACCTGCCCCGCATGTCGTAAGAGGCGGCTAAGGAGGTTTGGATGAAATCAGATGCACGTGTCCTAAACGTGTAGAAGTCTATGCGTTTAGGGGACTACCAAGCCAATGTGCAACGTATACACGTTCTTGGCATAGATCAAACATATCATAAAGTGATTAAAATTGGTCGTAAAGAACGAACGCAAAGAAGAAGAAAAGTTAGTAATATTATTTCAAACGGTACTGTTACACGTACGTTACATTCTGTAGTTAGTAATAATTACAACATCACAGGGGACTGCCTAGAGTAATTGATAGTAGCTCGGCCTGCTAGCTGTGAGACGCCTCATAGCTCGGGTTCGAACCTACTGTCCGGCATTTGTTCGAGTCCCCTGGTCTTACTCAGGACGATAACGGAGTACCTCTGAAGTCGGAGAAAATCTGCCTGTATGGCGAGGGAATACTCATTACGAGTGGATTGAGCACACGGCTGCCAGTGTAAAGTAATTTACAATGTGCACGCTGCTGCCATTGTAAGAAATTGGAAAAAAACGGATTTTCACGCAAAAATCAGTTTCAGAGATGAAACTTCGTCTGAGTTGAAAGCGGACGGACGAAAAAAACACACAAAAAACCAACATCACAAGTTATGATGTATGTTACTAACCTGTTACATAACTGGCAAGGAAACTTCCGATCTCCCTGGTCCACACATTTCGTATATTTCAAATGTTTGTCCTTGTAATATTTGTACGTGAAGACTTTACCACAATGTTCACATTGATATCCTGCCCTAGCTGCTGGAGAGTGTGTGCAAGACAAACATTATGTATCATATTTACTAGAGATATATGTGATTTGATTGCAATATGATAGATTATATGTGATAGATTGGAGGTGATAGATTGGAGGTGATAGATTATATGTGACAGATTGGAGGTGATAGATTATATGTGATAGATTATATGTGATAGATTATATGTGATAGATTTGAGGGGATAGATTGGAGGTGATAGATTGGAGGTGATAGATTGGAGGTGATAGATTGGAGGTGATAGACTGGAGGTGATATATTGGATGTGATAGATTGGATGTGATAGATTGGAGGTGATAGATTGGAGGTGATAGATTGGAGGTGATAGATTGGATGTGATAGATTGGAGAGGATAGATTTGAGGTAATAGCATGGAGGTGATGCTGTATGATACCCACACTAGCACACGCCTCACCTTCTAGTTTCTGCTGTATGATACCTACACTAGCACACGCCTCACCTTCTAGTTTCTGTTGTATGATACCCACACTAGCACACGCCTCATCTTCTAGTTTATGTTGTATGATACCCACACTAGCACACGCCTCACCTACTAGTTCCCATTGTATGATATCTACACTAGCACACGCCTCACCTACTAGTTTCTGTTGTATGATACCCACACTAGCACACGCCTCACCTACTAGTTCCCATTGTATGATACCCACACTAGCACAAGCCTCACCTTCTAGTTTCTGTTGTTTGATACCCACGCCTCACCGTCTAGTTTCTGTTGTTTGATACCCATGCCTTACCTTCTAGTTTCTGTTGTATGATACCCACACTAGCACACGCCTCACCTTCTAGTTCCTCTTTATTTGTCCGATTTTTGTTTGGTAGTCCTGGCAAACCTAACGGAATCCCCATGAACTGGTCGTATGCTTCCGAGTACCACACCAGCAGCTCTCTTCCAGGTAAGACGTCGCAGCATGCCTAAGTGGGAACATAAGTATTTAATTAAATACAAAACACAGTATATTCACAGAAGATTGAAAGATGGACAGAGAAATCGAGACTACAGGTCAGATGGCAAACGCAGTGACATACCAACTGTCACCACTATTAAAACATCCAAGCATTAACATGGCAGTCAAACGACAACTGATAAACTACATATTTATTCCAACTCTCTGCTATCAGTGCCAAACATGGCCCTGACTAAGACACAAGAAAGAAAGATTACAACATGTGAAATGAAATGTCCACGAAAAGCTGTCAACGTTACAAGGAGATAGAGTGAGAAACGAGAATATCAGAAGCATCGTTGGTACTATACAGCATACAGTACATCGAGAAGCAAAGATCAAGTGATTCGCTCATGTCATGAGAATGGAACCACATTTACTACCATCACGTGTCCTACAATCAATCGACACTCAGGGCGGAGAACACGAGGCAGGCCAAGGACACGATGGATAGATAACATCTCAGAGTCCCTGCAAAGCATGGACTGACAACGTCAAGCGCAACACACCTGGCACAAGATGGAAAACTAACCTCCAGTCCTTCACGGCAAATGGTAAGATAGTAAGCAAACACTTGGCACCACAGAGAATGCATAAACTAAAACATGATCCAGGAAAGGTAGTATAAGTAAAATACATGAAACACGAACCCAACAAATCACAAAATACTGCTGACAATTCAATCTGTCCCAATTGTATAATAGCCATGCATCACAAGAGAAGAGAAAGAATTTTCAGAGGTGGTGCCCTGAGTGATATAGTCAAATCCAGAAGCAAAAACCTATAGACAAATCAAAAATATGCTGACATATTGCAGTTTTTGTCCAACGTGATTTATTAAGGTTCCTCTTTGTTACAGATTTGATGCGCAAAATTTCAGACGTGTGCTTATCGCATTCCCTCTGAGTGTGTTAAGGTGACTTGGTCCACCATCTGAACGTCCCCTTCAAGTTCGCCATACATCAAGCTGTTTTGGTGCGTTTTCGTTTCGGCAAGTGCCCTGACCTTCTCATTGGGGCCTTCCAACAGAGATTCCACTATGTCCTTTGAGTTACAAATTTATCTTGCCCCACAGGATTCCTCTACGACGTAGTGGTCATATCAAGCCATAACAGCATTTACAAGATTTTTAAAGATTTCTCCCCATTGAACGTCTGCCCTTCAAAGAATTGAACATCAACTGTTTTGCGAGCGTTTATCAGATTCAAACGTGTGACCATCTCATTTGACCTTTCTGCAACAGGGGTCACACTTGTACATTTTAGGAATTATAAAATTTATTAACACTACAGAAATAACTAAAACACAATACGATACACGTAGAGTACAATGAATACGGCGCTCAAAACCTCTTTGGACAATTTACTTTGTAAAAATGATTATGCTTCCGAGTGGTTACGGGGCCCAAATTGTGTGTAAAGAATAGAACCACTGTTACCTGCATGTCGTAAGAGGCGTCTAAGGAGGTTGGGGTGGGGCTAGCTACCCCACACCGTAAAAAAACTAGTTGACTACAGAACGGAGATCGAACCGAGTAAATGCTGGCTGAAACCGGACACATCACCGAAGGATAAGCACCAGAGCTACAAATGGCGCTGAAATTGTGACGTAAAATACACCAATGCTAAGGCAGCGTGAATCAGATTACCACATGAATGGAAATTATAGGGAGATCTGTATACATCGGTCTGGGCGGTGATCGCGAGAGATAGAGATAGAGATAGAGAGAGTAATCAAATTATGAATACATAAACATTAAAAAAATTATGATTTGATGCACTGTTTATTAGCTGGTTACAAACTAGCATCATGATCATTCATGAACAATCTCAAGTTTTGTTTTTGGTTACACGGTCTCCTATAATGAATGGTAAACACCGCTTCACTTCTACTTCTAACATAAGCCACGATGATATATATTCGTTATCGTTTACACTTCACTTTTAAGTAGTTTCTGGTTGATATAAAAGTTGAATGGGAACGAAAAGTAAAAGAAAAGAACGAAATAGTACAGGTCATTCAAGTGACGTTTCGTCCATGCGATAAGCTATTTTGTGCATTCAACCGACATCGTGTACGCAATCTTACTATCACTGGAAGAAAAAACGAAAAAGAAGAGGAAGACGTAGAAAGAAATAGTCGAAGCTAACATTAGACAACTGTGTCAAACCTCATAGAAAATGTAGTCTCCGTCTTGAACGGCTTGTAAGTTTTGTTCCATGTACGTTCGAGCACAGTTGACGTATGACATCCAATTACCAGCGCTACCACGACCATCCAGGAAATGGCTTAAACGGCCATCTTTGAATATCTATGAACAACAGAACATAAAAGTATTAGAAATAATCAATAAATCAATCAGTGGCGGCTCGTCATTAAGGGCCAGTGAGGCCGGGCTCCACCAAAAGTAATGTGTAACGTGTATTTATTATTTAATAAATTAAAATATACCCTAACCCAAAACCATGATTTTTCTGAAAATATGTGTTTGGCCCCACCAACAAAGAGTATCACGCTCCGCCACTGAAATCAAACAATTTATATTTGAGATTGCAGAAATAGTTAGTTTAAATCTAACCCAAGCAACAAACAAACAAACAAACAAACAAACAAACTGGGGGTCTCTGTGGCTAATTGGTTAAGCCCTTTGCCTTGTGAGTCGAAGGTCGTGGGTTCGAGTCCGGACTGCGCCATTCTGTTCACGAGTGCAATTTTTCCAGAGACCCTAGGATTGTTGCTGGAGCTACGGAGTTCGTACTTTGTGCAATACTCTCGGCAGGTGGTGTGCCATTTCTGCGGAGAGGGACCGAGCCATATGGGGTAAAATCCGGTGCAATGAAGTCAATCCTTCGGCTATAAAACCCTTTTTAAACAAACAAACCGCCCGTCTGCCCAGCGTGTTCGTAGCGCGTTGTACTACGGGTGACTATCCCTCTGTGTGTGCGGGTTCAATTCCGCGGGATGGCAGAAAAAGCCACAGATTCCCCAGATTTACGGTATTCGTGGCACCGAACCGAAGGGTTACGATGTCCATGGCACCGAGCCGAAGAGCTGAAAAGCTCAAGTTCTTCTGGATCGAAAAAAAAAAAAAAAAAAACTTAGTTCAGACTTATTGATCATTGCTCATTTGAGAATCATCTTTATCGCACATCAGACATGTCCATAATTGCTCCCATCTCCTCCCAAGCATATATTTCAGTTTGTTTAGACTAATTACTCCGTTCTGTGTTTATTGAGGAGTTTCTCTCATGGTTTTTGCCGCCTTGCCGCACCTATCAGTATGCACAACTTGCGCAACCGAGATAAAGAATATCCTTTATCTTCTTTGTTGAAATCTTCAGAGTGTATGTTTTCTCTTAGAGCATTGATGATGTTGCTTTTGTCCATAGATGGCCCATTCTCGAAAGCAGCATTTCATGCCCGTTCATTCTCTCTTTCATTGCGATTCTCTCCAGAATGACCTGGGACTTTTTTATTTTTTCTCCGATCCAGAAGCACTTGAGCTTTTCAGCTCTTCGGCTCGGTGCCATGGACATCGTAACCTTCGGTTCGGTGCCACGAACACCGTAAATCTGGGGAATCTGTGGCTTTTCTGCCATCCCGCGGAATTGAACCCGCACACACAGAGGGATTGTCACCCGTAGTCCAACGCGCTACGAACACGCTGGGCAGACAGGCTATGACCTAGGACAAAGACAAAGATAAAGGTAAGTGTCTGGATTGCCGCAATTTGTATTAATCGCATCCACTGCCTTTGTACATAACCGGTCTTAATCTTCTGTATCATGCTCATAGAGTCGCTGAATAATTGCATCCACTGCCTTCGTACATAACTGGTCTTGATCTTCTGTATCATGCTTATAGAGTCGCTGAATAATTGCATCCACTGCCTTCGTACATAACTGGTCTTGATCTTCTGTATCATGCTTATAGAGTCGCTGAATAATTGCATCCACTGCCTTCGTACATAACCGTTCTTGATCTTCTGTATCATGCTCATAGAGTCGCTGAATAATTGCATCCACTGCCTTCGTACATAACCGGTCTTAATCTTCTGTATCATACTCAGAGTTCACTGAATAATTGCATCCACTGCCTTCGTACATAACCGGTCTTAATCTTCTGTATCATGCTCATAGAGTCACTGAATAATTGCACTAATGTCTTCTGTACTCCAGGTTTGATCTTCTGTATCATGCTTATAGAGTCGCTGAATAATTGCATCCACTGCCTTCTGTATCTGGTCTTGATCTTCTGTATCATGCTTATAGAGTCGCTGAATAATTGCACCCACTGCCTTCGTACATAACCGTTCTTGATCTTCTGTATCATGCTCATAGAGTTGCTGAATAATTGCATCCACTGCCTTCGTACATAACCGGTCTTGATCTTCTGTATCATGCTTATAGAGTCGCTGAATAATTGCATCCACTGCCTTCGTACATAACCGGTCTTGATCTTCTGTATCATGCTCATAGAGTTGCTGAGCATACATGCATAGGTAAATATTTCGTCTCTAGCCACTCCAGAGATTTTGTCACGGCCATGACTTAAATAGTCATGGTACTTGTAGTTGTCACATATTCGCCCCTTGCCTCTAGTTCTGTCATGGGAATGACAAATGTGCTATAATGTCGATCGTCAAAACACGTAATCACAAAGTACTGTAGTTTGACAAATTACAAAACAATGACAAAATACAGCAACGTTTCGACCAACAAGCCTTTATCAAGCAAACGAACAACAGGAGTGACAAATTAAAAAAAAAAATGGACGACCAAAAACAAACGTTTCTAATGAAAATCTGGAAATGTCGTCCATTTGTTTTTTTAAAATTATCACTCTGTTGTTCGTATGCTTGATAAAGGTTTTGTTGGTCGAAACGTTGCTGTATTTTGTATTGTTTTTGTAATTTGTAAAACTACAGTACTTTGTGATTACGTGTTTTGCCAATCAAATAGTTTTACTGCAGTCTCATCTATTTTGTGAGTATAATGTCGATCGTACAACATAGCAAACATAACATAACATAACATAACATAACATAACATAACATATACATAACATAACATAACATAACATAACATAACATACATGTTTTCATTCAATGATTATATTCTTGACAACCGTACCTCCCACATGTATCCATTGTCATCAAATGTCTTCATTTCACTTGGATTCACAACACGCCCTTTGAAAGGTCCGAACCGTGACCCCTTGGATATCGAGTGAGGACCACAGAATACGGCATAATGAGTAACTCCTGCGAAGCTGGTCTGTGACAGAACTAAGCCTATAGATGGGATAATCAAGAGAATAGTTCAGATTAAAACATGTCAGCAAGTTGGAAACCATGGTTGATTCATTTCAGTGGCGGCTCGTCATTAAGGGCCATTGGGACCGGGCCTCACCAAAAATAAAATGTAATGTGTACTTATTGCTTTATAAATTAAAATATAATCTAATCCAAAACCATTTTCCGAACATTTTTGTCTGGCCCCATCAACAAAAATA
The DNA here is from genome assembly GCA_020796225.1 of Arion vulgaris. NCBI lineage: Eukaryota > Metazoa > Mollusca > Gastropoda > Stylommatophora > Arionidae > Arion > Arion vulgaris. Next base: position 11,603,226 of record CM036775.1, read on the forward strand.
AGCACGAGCCGCCCCTGATTCATTCATTGATTGATATGATTATCAGCATTGCACTTCGGTGAACAATCATATGTGCTCCAATCTCTTTCTTACGCAGAAAGATCTCAACAGCAGTGCATGACCTTCGCAGAACCGGCTAGGCCCCTGATATAATTTTGAAGATAAACCATTTTCATAAATTTTATTTTTAATATTTTTCTATGAATTAAGATCGGACAACAGTTCACCTATTTAGGTAGCAATTTTGATTGCACAGGAAATGTTCAAAAAGAAATTATGCTACGAATTGGCAAAGCAACATCAGCTTTTAAAAGTCTAAATAAAATATGGAACTGCAAGTTATATAGTATTAAAACTAAATTATGAATTTTTAATTCAAATGTTGTATCAATCCTAACATATGCCAGCGAGAGTTGGAAAATGACTAAAGATATAGAAAGCAAGTTGAATGCATTTGAAAATAGATGTCTGCGAAAAATAATGAATATAAAATGGAACGAATTCAGGAGAAGTGATGAAATCAGAGAAATGTCTTGTCAACCACTAGTAACAACTGTTATAAGAAGGAGAAGATAGAGATATGTTGGACACACCTTGAGAAGAAATGATCAAAGAATATCAAAGCAGGCATTGAAATGTGAGACAAAGTGATCAACAAAGATTAGACTTACTAGGGAAATAATGAAACTAACTTTGCTGAGAGAGGCAAGAAATACCGCATTCAATTCCATGGAAGATATTGAGCGAGTTGCTCAGGACAGACCGGTATGGAGAAATTACTTACATGCCCAATGTAAGGTATAACGGAACGAGAGGAATTATTATTATTATTACATTATCTTCCACTGTTTTACCTTCTTTTTTCTTCTTCGACTGCTCCATATCAACCATTTGTTAAACACTTTTTGTGATTTGTATGTGTTTCGAGGCGAAGAGCGATTGTACACTGTGCCAGTTATGCGCCTACAAGTAGGCCAGCACATCCTATTTATGGACACTTTTTATTTACTAGGGGATTTCACTTGGCCACCTCCTCAGTCGCATATTGCAACATGCCTTGTAGGTCGCAGTGTTCCTTTGTTCCCCTTGCAATCCAAGTCATCACACTTGCGTTACCTGCTTTCAAATTTCGCATTGACATTCAGTCTCTAGAATAACTCACCAAGCGGTAGCTCATGGGCAGGAGGGATGGATTTCGTCGATCTCCATGAAGCAGTATGGGCTGCAGACATGACTTCTCCAGAAAATGTTGTCAGCAAAGGCTCTAAAACTGAAAATTATGGATTGATATTATTACATAACATTTTGGCATCACATTTATGATCATTTTCTTACACGTAACATCTATCCAACGACTAAGATGGTTGGGGCATGTGAGAAGAATGGAAACTTATAGCATACCAAAACAAATGTTGTTCTGTGAATTTTCGGAGGGGAAGAGGCACTAGGGCAGACCACTGCTCAGATATAATGATGTCTGCAAAGCCTCAATAAAAAAACTTTTCTATAGGTCCCAGCAGATGGGAAAGACTAGCTGATGACAGAGTTGTGTGGAAAGCCAAATTACAAAGGGCGCAGAGTCTTTTGAGAAGAGACTTATGTATGAGCTGAATGACAAGAGGAAAAGCGAAAACTCAGAAGTTGTCACAGTAAAACACTTGCCAATTGACCGTTTGTAAAGACGAAAAAGGCCATATATTCAGCAAGGTAAATAAATATAGGATGGTTTGTGGAAGGGGGGGGGTCTATATGGCGAGGTGATCAATCAGTTCATATTTGCCCATGTGTTGCCGTGGCTCGCAAGGGGAGCAAAGAATAGTAACACCGCGATCTACAAGGCATGTCGTAAGAGGCGACTGAAGTAGTGGCCTAGGAAAGCTTCCCTACTAAATAAAAAGCGTCGCAGAAATCGGATATGCTGGCCTACTTGTTGGCGCATAACTGGCACAACGTACATTCACTCTTAGGCTCGGATCATATACAAATCACAATGAGTGGTTTAACAAGTGGTCGATATGGAGGGTCGTAGAAGAAGAAAGGTTCATATTTTTGCTCTGCAGGTTGTGGATTCGAGATCGGAACCACGTCGTTCGGATTCACGAGTGTAGTTTTCAGGGGCTCCCCTAGCATTATTGCTGGAACTGCAGGAGTTCATATTTTTGTAAAATACTATCTTCAGTTAACGTGTCACTATAAGAAGCAGCTAGCGAAGTTCAGTTTACGTGTCACTATAGGGAGCAGATAACGAAGTTGATAACACGCTTCTCTAGTAACCACGTCCCGTGCTACTTCCGGGGTTCGGAACCAACTTAACAAACATTTTTGTAAAGGTCACACGGTACTCGATTAGACTACATGATTTATGATTCTTTTCTTGGGGATATAAATTACAAGTACCTCGAAAGGCGGAGTAATGTTCGCCTGAATGTCGAGGGACACAGATGATAAGGAAAGCCAGCATTCATGCAAAAATCAGTCAGTGGTGCCATATTTGACGCCCTGACTATAAATGAATTCATGACAATCAATAGGCAATCAATTTGACAATCAAGGTGACAACGACAGTTATTATCTGATCATAACTTACGGAAACAGAAAGTTAAGTTTAGAAGAGAAAGGACACATTTCAGAGTCAAGTTAGAGTCAAGTTAGAGTCAAGTTAGAGTCAAGTTAGAATCAAGTTAGAGTCAAGTTAGAATCAAGTTAAGTCAAGTTAGAACGTGAGCAGTTAAGTCAAGTTAGAATCAAGTTGATGTCAACTTGAGCTGGTTTCTTAATTCTTTAACTGATATATTGACTCAATATTGCAACTGAAGTTGTGACTCAATAATATATCTGAGATGGTGACTCAATACTATATTTGAGTTGGTTGACTCAATCATATATCTTAGATGGTGACTCAATACTATTTCTTAAGTGGTTACTAAATCCTACATCTGAGATGGTGTCTCAATTTTACATCTGAGATGATGACTCTATCCTACAATTGAGATGATGACCCAATCCTACAGCTGAGATGGTGACTCAATCCTACAATTGGGATGGTGACTCAATCCTACAATTGAGATGGTGACTCAATCCTACAATTGAGAAGGTGACTCAATCCTACAGCTGAGATGATGACTCAATCCTACAATTGAGAGGTGAGTCAAACCTACAGCTGAGATGATGACTCAATCCTACAATTGGGATGGTGACTCTAATCCTACAGCTGAGAGGTGACTCAATCCTACAATTGAGAAGGAGTAATCCTACAGCTGAGATGATGACTCAATCCTACAATTGAGAAGGTGAGTCAATCCTACATCTGAGATGGTGACTCAATCCTACAATTGAGAAGGTGACTCAATCCTACAGCTGAGATGATGACTCAATCCTACAATTGAGAAGGTGAGTCAATCCTACAGCTGAGATGATGACTCAATCCTACAATTGAGAAGGTGACTCAATCCTACAATTGAGATGATGACTCAATCCTACAATTGAGATGGTGACTCAATCCTACAGCTGAGATGGTGACTCAATCCTACAGCTGAGATGGTGACTCAATCCTACAATTGGGATGGTGACTCAATCCTACAATTGAGATGGTGACTCAATCCTACAATTGAGATGGTGACTCTATCCTACAATTGAGATGGTGACTCTATCCTACAATTGAGATGGTGACTCAATCCTACAATTGAGATGGTGACTCAATCCTACAATTGAGATGGTGACTCTATCCTACAATTGAGATGGTGACTCAATCCTACAATTTAGATGGTGACTCAATCTGCAATTGACCTGGTGACTTTATTGTCCACCTTGAAAGAACAATGAAGACAGTTTATGAAGAAAACTATCATAAAAAATACTTCAATAACAATACCAGTGTTTCTTACCATTCACATGTTGACTGGTCCGTATCCCACTCAACGCATACGCCTTTGCTTTGCTGGTATTCCGACATCTAGTCATCAGCCAGGAAGAGTTACCGTAGAGGCATAGATCAAGGTCTGCTAATGTGAAAAATACAGTTTGCGCCGAAGTCCGGGTATGTATACGAGGAAATGACACTGAATTGTTGAGCATTTCTGGTGGTAGTGTCGACAGCAATGAAGGAAAATGCAAGTGTGGTAGAAATGTGGGCAATTGTGGCATCAGTTCGTGACCAGACGCTTGTGTGTTGCATGAAGTCACTAGGGAACTGTGTGAGATATCAAGAAATATTTTATTATGATAGTTTATAAGTGTTTATAGCATTTGCCATTCTGAACAACATATGGAGTTCAAGAATGATCAGGAATAAAACTAAGATAATGATATTTAACTCAAATGTCAAATCTGTCCTTCTGTATGGAGCGGAGACATGGAGAACGACTAAGGTGAACACCAAAAAGCTGCAGACATTCATCAATAGATGCCTACGCTGGATACTCCATTTGATATGGTATGACAAGACCACAAACAGAGAACTGTGAGATAGGGCAGGACAACGGCAGATGGAACAGGAGATAATGAGCAGAAGGTGGCGATGGATAGGACACACACTGAGGAAACCCCTGACAGCATCGTGAGACAGGCTCTCCGATGGAACCCCAGGGCAATAGAAGTAAGGAAGACCCAGAAACACCTGGAGACGGGAGTTAGAGATGGAATACAAAAAGACGTGGAGAGAGTGGCGAGATCTGGAAAAGATGGTCTTGGATAGGCGGGCTTGGAAGGTCTTGGTTGCGGACCTATGCTTCCCTAGGGGCGAAGGGTGAAGAGAAGAAGAGAATAAGTGTTTATTACAATGCTGTGTACCTTTTGTTTGTATATATTAGTCATGGTGTGTATCGGACTGGTGGTCGTAAAGGCACTGACGCGATGTGACCAGTGGCGGCTCGTCATTAAGGGACTATGGGGCCAGGCCCCACCACAATTAATGTGTAACGTTTATTTTTTTAAATAAATTAAAATATACCCTAACACAAAACCATGATTTTTCCGAAAATGTTTGTCTGGCCCCACCAACAAAAATGAAAACGAGCCGCCACTGAATGTGACGATTGCAATACCCCTTCTTTTTCTTCTTCGAATGCTCCACATCGACCACTTGTTAACCACTCTTTGTGATTTGTATATGATCTGAGCCTAAGAGCGATTGTACGTTGTGTCAGTTATGCGTTAACAAGTAGGCCAGCACATCCGATTCCTGTGACGCTTTTTATTTACTAGGGTAGCTCCCTAGGTCCTACATCAGATGCCTCTTACGACATGCATTGTAGGTCGCAGTGGTACTATTCTTTGCTCCCTTGCGGGCCCCGGTCCCACACTGGCGGTCGTCAACTTGAACATGTATGTTATTGGTTGAGTTGTAAATTCATCTTCATGATTATCTAGTTTGTCGCTGTAGAAATGTAACTCTTCATAACATCATTATCCTCATCATTTTCACCATCATCACCATCATCATCAACACCATCATCATCATCATCATAATGATCATCATCATCATCATCAGGTGCCAAGACGGCTGGCTTAGGTGATCATGGATCTCCACAAATCTCTGTCTCTGGTGTTTGCTATCAACTCAGATGTTGACGCTCTACCGTGCCATGAAGTCAAGCTATCCAAAATTTTCTCTCTCTGTCTCGTCTACCTCGATTTTACCAGTTGTCACAATGTGTTCTAAACCTCCCTCCTCATCACATGCCCGAAAAATGATGACTGCCTCTTTCTTATATTGATGATAAGTTTTCTCTGTATCTTGATCTCATTCAACATCTCAACATTAGTTATTTTAGCAAGTCTATGGGATTCTCATCATTCTTCTGTAAAACTACATCTCTGTGGCCCTCAGAGGCTCTGTGTTCTTTGCCGAACTCTGTGTTCTTTGTCCATGATTCGAATTCGTATCTTAATGACATCACCTCTAAATGGCACCATGTCCTACGTAAGATATCCAACGTCAGTCTCAGACGTACTCAACTCATCTATGAGATCTTGCACCCATTTTCTCCTTGGTCTTCCTTCCTTTTCTCTGCCGCCATCATGTCCTCCAGTACTATTTTCTCCTTGGTCTTCCTTCCTTTTCTCTGCCTGACATCACGCCCCCCAGTACTATTTTCTCCTTGGTCTTCCTTCCTTTTCTCTGCCGCCATCATGTCCTCCAGTACTATTTTCTCCTTGGCCTTCCTTCCTTTTCTCTACCTGACATCACGCCCCCAGTACTATTTTCTCCTTGGTCTTCCCTTTCTCTGCTGACATCAGTACTATTTTCTTGGTCTTCTCTCTCTGCCAGCATCATGTCCCAGTACTATTTTCTCCTTGGCCTTCCTTCCTTTTCTCTGCCTGACATCACGCCCCCCAGTACTATTTTCTCCTTGGTCTTCCTTCCTTTTCTCTGCCGCCATCATGTCCTCCAGTACTATTTTCTCCTTGGTCTTCCTTCCTTTTCTCTGCCTGACATCACGCCCCCCAGTACTATTTTCTCCTTGGTCTTCCTTCCTTTTCTCTGCCGACCATCATGTCCTCCAGTACTATTTTCTCCTTGGCTTCCTTCCTTTTCTCTGCCTGACATCAGCCATCCAGTACATTTTCTCCTTGGTCTTCCTTCCTTTTCTCTGCCGCCATCATGCCCCTCCAGTACTATTTTCTCCTTGGTCTTCCTTCCTTTCTCTGCCTGACATCAGCCCTCCAGACGATTTTCTCCTTGGTCTTCCTTCCTTTTCTCTGCCTGACATCATGTCCTCCAGTACGATTTTCTCCTTGGTCTTCCTTCCTTTTCTCTGCCTGACATCATGCTCCCCCAGTACGATTTTCTCCTTGGGCCCTTTCCCGTCCCCTTCTCTGCCTGACATCATGCCTCCAGCACGATTTTCTCATTGGTCTTCCTTCCTTGTTTCTGCCTGACATCATGCCCTCCAGTACAATTTTCTCCTTGGTCTTCCTCCCCTTTCTCTGACCGACATCATGCTCTCCAGTACTCTCTCGCGATCACCGCACAGACTGATGTACCAGATCTCCCCATAAATTCTGTTCATGTGGAAATCTCATTCACGCATCCTTAGCATTGGTGTGTTTTACGTCACATCTTCAGCACCATTTAGAGCTCTGGTGCTTATCCTTCGACGATGTGTCCAGTTTCCGCCAGCGTTTAGTCGGTTCGCTCTCCGCTCTGTAGCCATCTACTGTTTTTACGGTGTTGGGTAGCTAGTCTCACGCCCAACCTCCTTCGTCGCCTCTTACGACATCCGTGGCAGGTAACAGTGGTTCTATTCTTTACACTTCAATTTGGGCCCGGTAACCACTTGGCGATGCTCTCAATACGATTTTCTATTGGTCTTCCTCCCTTTCTCTGCCTGACATCATGCCATCCAGTACGATTTCCTCTCCTGAGAATCATATCATTTTATTTGCCCAAAATATTTCATTTGTCTCATATTTACCGTTCTTTATCAACAATTCCTCTTCGTTTTTATCATGTTCTAAAACAGACATATTTGTACTTGTTTATATTCATATTCTGTGTACTTTTCTGTAGCTCTTGCATTCAAAGACACTACTAAATTACATAAATTTATATTGAATGTTACACAGCCATTTTAGATGCATTAATACGCGTCATTAATTGTCATGGGTCATTTGTAAGAACATCAAATTGTCAATGATTTATTTAACAGAGTCTGAAGAAAGCATCTCTCGTCATTACGTCGCATTACAAAATAGTTATGATCAAAATACCATTTCATCTTGCCCCTAGGAACAGAAATGGCCACGGATTGATCAATTATTAATATTGCATTAAACATCGAAAATCAGTGATACCTGAACGGCGTACGTTTTTGGATATTGTAACATTAGCTTGAGGACAGGTACATTCATGAATTAGTGATTGTTGACGTCGTGTCAAAGACTAGAGATTTGATGATGCCTTACGCCATAGCCGCGGCGAATGTAGCTCACAATTGCCTGAGCTAATTATGGTTATATGAAAAGCACTGCACATTTCTTTCCCCAGGAGACAGTGAAAAGCTTTTCTCATAAGTGCTTGGTTGTGAATTTCTATATTAATCGTGAATGAAACTCTTTGAAGTAGTTTGGAAACGTTCTGCAGAGATTTAGCTAAATGAGATAGTTCCGATTTAGTTCTTACATTATGAAGAACTAATTCTAGTTCCATTTAAAACTCATTAACAAATGATATGCTCTTGATATCATCGGTCATTTGAACTTTTTTGTTTGTGTGTAATTCGTTGTTTCAGTTTGAGTCCTTTCTGAGTTCATTAACCACATCTTGTCGAGAATACGGTAGCAATGTTTAAAAACAAATTCCTTGTTTTTTGGGGTGGTCTCTGTGGCGAGGAGGTATTGTGCTTGCCTCTCATTACTAAAGTCCTCATCATTATAATCAGGTGCTGTGCCGGCTAGCGTAGACAATCGTGAATTTCCACAAATATCTGTCTTTAGTGTTTGCTATCATCTCAGGCCTGCACACAAAAATGTAGAGAATTCAGTCTAAATTATAACTTCTTGTGGAGAGTCTAGTCTATACTATAACTTCTTGTGGAGAATCTAGTCTAAACTATAACTTCTTGTAGAGAATCTAGTCTAAACTATAACTTCTTGTGGAGAGTCTAGTCTAAACTGTAACTTCTTGTGGAGAATCTAGTCTAAACTATAACTTCTTGTGGAGAGTCTAATCTAAACTATAACTTCTTGTGGAGAATCTAGTCTAAACTATAACTTCTTGTGGAGAATCTAGTCTAAAATATAACTTCTTGTGGAGAATCTAGTCTAAACTATAACTTCTTGTGGATAATCTAGTCTATACTATAACTTCTTGTGGAGAGTCTAGTCTATACTATAACTTCTTGTAGAGAATCTAGTCTAAACTATAACTTCTTGTGGAGAGTCTAGTCTAAACTGTAACTTCTTGTGGAGAATCTAGTCTAAACTATAACTTCTTGTGAGAGTCTAATCTAAACTTAATCTTTGGAATTAGTCTAAACTATAATTTTGTGGAGAATCTGTCTATTAACTATAACTTAGGAGATCTAGTCTAAACTATAATTCTTGTAGAGAATTAGTCAAACTATTATTGTGAGAATCATAAACTATAACTTCATTGTGAAATCTAGTCTATACATAACTTCTTGTAGAATCTAATCTAATGCTAACTGGAAAATTGATCATATTCTTGAAATTGCATAAACATCGAAGTCAGTCGATAACCTGTGAGATCTAGTCAACTACTTTTGGATATTAGTAACATTACTTGGGACATTGGTCAACTATAATTGTGATTGTTGACGTCTAGTCAAACTATAATTTGTGAGAATCTAGCCTAGCTTACCTGGCGAGATCTAGTCACTATACTCTTGTGAGAATTATGGTTAAAATATAGAAAAGCAAACTATATTCTTTCCCAGAGACAGTCAAAGCTTCATAAGTCTTGTTGTGAATTTCTATATAACTGATAACTTCTTGAAGAGTCTGTAAACGTTTCTGGGAGAATCTAGCTAAATGATAATTCGATTTAGTCTCTTAATTTGAAGAGAATTCTAGTTCAATTATAACTTCATTAATCAGTTAAATATCTCTTGTATCTGGGTCAATTTAACTTTTTGTGTAGTCTAGTTAATTCTTTTGTAGAGTTTAGTCACTTTTCTGAGTTCATTAACTACATCTTGTCGAGAATCTGTCTAGCTAAACTGTTTAAATCTAATTTCTATGTTTTTTGAGGAATTGGTCTCTGTAACTGAGGAGATTGTCTATACTTACTTCTTATAAAGCCCTATCTAAATATAACATCCTGTGCAGAATCAGTCTAACAAATCGTGAATTTCAGCAAATTATCTTCTTTAGGAATTAGCTAACATCTCTTGAGACTGTCAACTATAACTGTGAGAATCAGTCTAAATTATAACTTCTTGTGGAGAATCTAGTCTATACTATAACTTCTTGTGGAGAATCTAGTCTAAACTATAACTTCTTGTAGAGAATCTAGTCTAAACTATAACTTCTTGTGGAGAATCTAGTCTAAACTGATAACTTCTTGTGGAGAATCTAGTCTAAACATAACTTCTTGTGAGAGTCTAGTCTAAACTATAACTTCTTGTGGAGAATCTAGTCTATACTATAACTTCTTGTGGAGAATCTAGTCTAAACTATAACTTCTTGTGGAGAATCTAGTCTAAACTATAACTTCTTGTAGAGAATCTAGTCTAAACTATAACTTCTTGTGGAGAATCTAGTCTATACTATAACTTCTTGTGGAGAATCTAGTCTAAACTATAACTTCTTGTGGAGAATCTAGTCTAAACTATAACTTCTTGTGGAGAGTCTAGTCTAAATTATAACTTCTTGTGGAGAATCTAGTCTAAACTATAACTTCTTGTGGAGAATCTAGTCTAAACTATAACTTCTTGTAGAGAATCTAGTCTAAACTATAACTTCTTGTGGAGAATCTAGTCTAAAACTATAACTTTGTGGAGAATCTAGTCTAAACTATAACTTCTTGTAGAGAATCTAGTCTAAACTATAACTTCTTGTGGAGAATCTAGTTTAAACTATAACTTCTTGTGGAGAATCTAGTCTAAACTATAACTTCTTGTGGAGAATCTAGTCTATACTATAACTTCTTGTGGAGAATCTAGTCTAAACTATAACTTCTTGTGGAGAATCTAGTCTAAACTATAACTTCTTGTGGAGAATCTAGTCTAAACTATAACTTCTTGTGGAGAATCTAGTCTAAACTATAACTTCTTGTGGAGAATCTAGTCTATACTATAACTTCTTGTAGAGAATCTAGTCTAAACTATAACTTCTTGTGGAGAATCTAGTCTAAACTATAACTTCTCGTGGAGAGTCTAGTCTAAATTATAACTTCTTGTGGAGAATCTAGTCTAAACCAACAATCAGAGCGAAACCAATTAATTTTGCCCCCATCATATAAATACGGAGTTGGGAGCGGAAGCGTTCGAGCGAAATATATTAATCGAAATTAGATGAGTATTATATTAAATGTCGATCGTTAGATCAAATATTTTCAATTGTTTCTTCGACAGAAAAGTGACTGCATGGCGTCATGCCACTTTCATCTATTGTGATATTCCTCCTGCGCTCCAAGGGAAACAGCTCGATCGGACAAAAATTATTGTTTTAATGTTAATCGCGATGATCAAATCGTTGGCATGAAGCTCATGAAATGTATATTCAATGACGATTGGATGCACTTTAGACAGTCGACAGTCAAAACTTTTTGTGATTTTAGCTCAAGGATTTGACCAATAATATTTGTTATATGACTTGAAATATAGCTAGTTTATAGCTTTGTTTCAGGGCTGTCGTTCATCGCTCCCTGTGGATTATAGCACACTGCAATGCATCTGTTCGTTAGCTTTTTAAAAAAAAATGTATGGCGGTGTATGCGTAGATTATCATAGAAGCTGGAGACTAGTGTGACCTGGGGCACATAGAAGATGAAGACTCTTGTGACCTGGGGCCCGTATCAGCAGAGATAATTTTCATATATAAATTGTAGTTAAATTAAGAATGGTGAGAACTCTGACTGCTAAAATGACTAAAGTTGAGGATTTTATTGAGGTCAAGTTGCAGAGAAAACTTATTGTCAATATCAAATAGAGGCAGTCATCATTTTTCGGACACTTGATTAGAAAGTGAGATTTAGAACACAATGTTGCCCGAGTGTCACCCTGGGTCCAAACTGGTGTCTAAAGAATATAACCACTGTTACCTGCCACGCATGTCGTTAGAGGCGTCTAAGGAGGTTGGAGTGGGGCTAGCTATCCCACACCGTAAAATAACATTAGATGGCTACAGAACGGAGAGCGAACCGAGTAAACGCTGGCTGAAACCGGACACATCCCCGAAGGATAAGCACCAGAGCTCCAAATGGTGCTGAAGATGTGACGTAAAATACACCAATGCTAAGGCTGCATGAATCAGATTTCCACATGAATAGAATTATGGTGAAATCTGGTACATCGGTCTGGTGGTGATCGAGAGAAAATTACACAATGTAATAACCGGTAAATTTGAGGGGAGACGAACAGAGAAGACAGAGAGCGAAATATTCATATGAAAAAAATATCTACTTAACTAGTAACAAATGCGTATTATAATGTCGATCCTGCTGGAATGATCGCGATGAGAGACACTAGTCAAGATTCAAAGATACGGGTAGAAGTAATACAATATGCGCATGTTTAATGAGGGTTGCCGTTTCGGTCAGATACAAACTGAACATACGCAGGATTTCTTTTGTTCACTAGGGCGTAACGTTGTCGGATTTGCCTCACACCTGAACGTGGGATAAATGAACGACTCTGCAATTCATAACTAGTGGTCACGTGGCTCTGTCGCGTGTAAAACATGTGTTCAAGTCCAGGTAATATTTGTCAATGCAGATTTAAAAAAAAATTGATGCAAGTGAAACATTTGGAGTGAGTGAACTATTTACAAGTGGAAATTGAAGAAATTAACTGTAATATATGACCAATAACAGCAGCTAATGAGCGGAAAATCATAACGACAGAGATGAGGTGTCTTAGAAGAGCTGCAGGTGTGACAATAAGAGACAAAATTAGAAATGAAGAAATCAGAAGAATGGATGTGAAAACAGTCATGCAATTCATAAAAGAACAACAGATTAAATGATTTGGAAACCTGACAAGAATGCCCTGGTATCGTCTACCACAGAGAGCAACATAGAAAACGTATAACGAGTAAAGAGCAAGAGGAAGACCACGCAAAAGATGGAGCAACGGCATCAAGAACAGCCTTACAAAAATTAATAACAGCTTACAAAGTGCATTAGAAAAAGTGCACACAATATCACTACACCCCCACCCCAACACTTCTATAAAGAAGTAAATGATGGAAGAGAAGAAGGAGATAGTGGAAGAGAAGAAGGAGATAGTGGAAGAGAAGAAGTAAATGATGGAAGAGAAGAAGAAAAACTGTAATACAAACTGTTAGAGTTTTCTCTTGTGTCCTTTTTCTGCTTGTTGTCTTTAAGCGTTGCAGATTTAACTGATGATCGGTTTCTGAGATAAAGGGTTTTAAAGCCGAATGATTGACTTCATTGCACCGGGTTTTACCCCATATGGCTCGGTCCCTCTTCACAGAAATGGCACGCCACCTGCACAAAGCACGAACTCCGTAGCTCCGGCAACAATCCTAGGGTCTCTGGAAAAACTGCACTCGTGAACAGAAGGCCCGGTCGATTCGAACCCACGACCTTCGACTCGCAAGGCAAAGGGCTTAACCACTCAGCCACAGAGACCCCCCCAAATAATGCACGCTAGGTAGCTTGATATGCTGTGGTATTGTGGAGTTTTTCTCTCTCTCTCTCTCGCGATCGTTCTTTCTCGGCCATTTTTATCATTCTTATTGTGATATATAAACAGCCTTTGCCAAGACCGTTTGTTTTACGTCACATCTTCAGTACCATTTGGAGCTGTATTGTTTGTCCTTTGTCGACGTGTCCGATTTCAACCAGCGTTTACTGGGTTCACTCTCCGTCAGTCTTTGACTGTCTCCAGCCGTTCTGCAAGGCAGCAGGTTGCTATTTTCTTTTATGGTAGCGACCCTTAGACAACCTGCTTTCCCGGGTTGTTGAGCGTCATCTGCCCAGGTTTTAAGATGTCTGTAACACCATCAATCCATCTTTTTCTTGGTCTGCCCCTTCTTCTTGATGATTTCATTTTCAGGTTGTAAGGAACCCTTTCATACCTCGTGGTATATAGGTCAATACAGTGTAAGGCCTGTATTTTTCATTGACCGCCGGCACACGATGGGTGATGTAGTCAGCATCATTCCTGGTCGCCTTTACTTTCCCAGAGCATGTCTGGTACCCAGTTGAGGCTGGGTCGACCTGAGAGCCGTCGCGGTCGGGAAAAATTCCACGCGCATTGCGGGAGCTGAACCCAGACCACCGGCCTTGCGAAGCGAGTTCACTAACAACTACGCTACAGCGGCTCTCTATAAAAGTAAAGGAACATTTTCAGGTTGTACGGTCTTGCAACTAGTGTATTCGGGTTCATTCTCAACAATTGACCAAACATTTGAGTCTCTGTTTTTTTCTTGCATGATCCCGGACTAGAAAGCATGTAAACGAGTGGCAGGACGTCAAGGCACAAATAGAACATACAGGCGTGTCAACACTGAATGTGAAAAGTATAATACAACGGACAAGTTTCCACAATGTTGAACAGATAATGAGAGTGATAGTGTTATACATATAAAATCTCACTAGGTAGGTAATAGTTGCCAGGTTCTTTAGTTGTTTTTTCCCCGATCCAGAAGCACTTGAGCTTTTCAGCTCTTCGGCTCGGTGCCATGGACATCGTAACCCTTCGGTTCGGTGCCACGAACATCGTAAATCTGGGGAATCTATGGCTTTTTCTGCCATCCCGCGGAATTGAACCGGCACACACAGAGGGATAGTCACCCGTAGTCCAAAGCGCTAAGAATACGCTGGGCAGACGGGCGTTCTTTAGTTTAAAAAAGGCCACTCAAATTTACGGTTGGTTTCTCTGCCTCAAATTTCGGTCAGGAATAAAGAGCAGAAGAAATTGAAACTGAAAGGGTTCAAAGCTGAAACGAAGGATTGCTTTCATTGCACTCTTGTACCATATAGCGCAGTTGCACTCTGCAGAAATGGTGCACAATGCCTAGAATGTTGCACAAAGGATGAACTCTGCAGCTTCAGTAGCAATCCTATGAATTTCATAAAGAAATTTCACATGTTAATTGGTCCGGATTTGAGCCCACAGCATTCAGAACGACAGGTAAACGCCTTACCACTTCACCATGTGTTAATTGCATATCCTTTACAGGACTTTGCGAATCAACCCCAGCTTTTTAACGCTGTTTGTGATTTTCTAGGCATTATTACGTTCAGTAGTTTGCAAGATCACATCTCCAATATAGAAGTCTTGAACAGTGCTGGTATTCCAAGCATGCACACTTTACTGAGTCAGCGACGTCTCAGATGGCTGGGACACTTGTGCCGTATGAACAATGATAGAATCCCAAAGAACATTCTATGTGGTCAACTCGCATCTGGTGCTAGACAGCATGGGCGCCCATTATTACGCTTCATTGACACCTGCAAGCGTGATCTAACTTCATGCGGCATAGACAAAAACACTGGGAGCGGCTGGCCAAAGACAGGCAAGCATGGCGAGCGGCAGTGAGGGCGCTCAAAAGAAAAGAAGAAAAACATCACAGTGGAGCAAAAGAGAGCACAGAGAGAACATCCCATGCATCGGCTCTAGTCTCCAGTTTTACCTGCAGCAACTGTAGCAAGGATTGCCACTCCAGAATAGGCCATTACAGCCACATGAAACGTTGTGATTCAGCACAGAACATACTACGTGACGCAACACCTATTGTCTCCTGAGACAAAGAGGTCAATGATGATTACGTTCAGTAGTTTGCCATTGCTTTCTGAACGGGTGGCGCCATCGTCCTTTTGTAAAATCTAAATGACATTTATGAAGGCAATCATCCTCTTTTCTTCAACCCTCAGAAATTATAAATTTTCACTCTTTTTCTTATAATGCAATGGGGGTGGCACCCATGCTTTCTTGAAAACCCAGAAACCTCCAACAGCCCTAGGCGCGTGGTGCTACGCTTATCGCTGCGGAGATTCTACTGAGGTAGGGTTCACAATCAACGTATTTATAAAGTTCACCTATTTGTTTTTCATTTGACATTTCTAGTTATAATTTTAACCATTCGAAGATACAGTATTTTAAATTAAACTAACTTATGTATGTGTGTACTTGTGTAGTATAACACAAAAGTTCCATAGCGAAACAGGTTTTTCATATATAATTAGCTAAAAAAAACGTATACATGCCTAATTAAAAATTTAATTAAAATACAAAACTACATTTTTTTGCAAACTAAAGATAGTTTCTTGTTCAAAATTTGATGTATTTTCTAAAATATAAAAAAACTCAAATTTCATTTTTTCAAGAAAAATCGTTAAATGTAGGGGTGCGGTCTGTCCTTAAGTGACTGGTTATCGAATTGAAAAATAGATTGTGGTGGAATTCAATTTATGTCCTATTTTCCCATTACAGGTGGATGTACAAATTCAGCTGCAGTTTTCTTAATTAATAACCGAAGTTTATGAGTAATATCACAAAATAGATGAGACTGCAGTAAAACTATTTGATTGGCAAAACACGTAATCACAAAGTACTGTAGTTTTACAAATGACAAAAACAATGACAAAATACAGCAACGTTTCGACCAACAAGGCCTTTATCAAGCAAACGAAGAAACGTTTGCTTTTGGTCGTCCATTTGTTTTTTTAAATGAGTAATATACCATTTTGTAGGTAAATGAATTTTGTTTACGAGAGATCTAGATCAAAAATACAGAGTAGCGCTCCCAGCGGCTTCTAGGAACTAAGCACCTATGGGTCTGCCCGGAGTGCAATGACGTCAGTTTAGTAACCAATAACTAATAAGCAAAGGAACTAATCGTCGAATATGTGCATAGTTGTACACAATAACAAACTGTGGTCTGGTACTCGAGCTATCCATCCATCCAGTGGCGGTTCCTCATAAAGGGCCATTGGGGCCGGGCCTCACCAAAAATAAAGTGTAACGTGTACTTATTACTTTATAAATTAAAAATATAACTAACCCAAAACCATGATCTTTCCGAAAATTTGTGTCTGGCCCCACCAACAAAAATGAGCACGAGCCGCCACTGCATCCATCTATATACATACAGGCATGCACACTAACATGCCCAATTAGGGGGTCTCTGTGACTGAGTGGTTAAGCCCTTTGCTTTGCGAGTCGAAGGTCGTGGATTTGAATCCGGACCGCGGCCTTCTGTTTACGAGTGCAGTTTTTTTCCAGAGACCCCTAGGATTGTTGTCGGAGCTACGGAGTTCGTGCTTTGTGCAATACTCGTCAGGTGGCGTGCCATTTCTACGGAGAGGGACCGAGCAATATGGAGTAAAACCCGGTGCAATGAAGTCAATCCTTCGGCTTTAAAACTCTTTAAACACTAACAAGCACATGCACCGCCCCACGCACACACACATGCGTGCATGCACTCAACAACCAAGTCATTCACTCACTCCATATCATATACTGCAGACAAACAAGCACACATATAGACAAAACATACAGATTCTCATACACACTGACGCCCGAGTGGTTACCGGGGCCCAAATTGGGGATGTAAAGAATATAACCACTGTTACCTGCCATGCATGTCGTAAGAGGCGACTAAGGAGGTTGGTCGTGGGCTGGCTACCCCACACCGTAAAAACACCAGATAGCTACAGAAACCACAGCCAAGAAAATTCAAAGCTCGCCACCCGAGGAAGAAAAGGGACCTCAAATAGAGGGACTCATGAAGCAACCCGGTGAAATTCGAAAGAAAATCGGGCTGCCGACTCACCTTCTTTCAACCCGGAAGATCTCCAGGATTGGCACCTGGAATGTCCGCACGATGTTCGAAACTGGGAAGACGGCACAGGTGGCACGGGGGTGGGGAACGACACTGACAAATAAGCTCAATGAGGGGTCTCTGGGACATAGAAGTTATGTGCTCGTCTCTCGTGTCAAAGGTACCAGGTTTGCTTCCTCGTGAAGCCATCTGGATATTTTCCCAGAGATTACTAATCTCAGTGTAGGTGATATCGAGTTTCTAGTCCTATCGGAGATGGACGATTAAATGTAGGTCCGGTGTTCACTTTCAGCACGTAAAAGAACAATTGGCAGTTTAAAATCGAGAAGAGCAGGCTGGAAAGCCGCTGTCCGGGCAAAATTAATTAGAAAAGAGGTAAAATAAATTCCTTAAAAAAATATTCACCGTCTTCAAGATTACATCGATGACCCTCGCCGGTCCTACGGAGTTCGCACTGCAGCGAAATCTTCCTGTGTAAGAAAGAGATGGGAGCACACACGGCTACTCACCGAAGTGCAATGATGATAGTCCTATCAAACAAATACTCTCACAAACACACACATTTTACACACACACACACTGACAAGCACTCTCTCTCTCTCCCACACACACACACACACACATATTCACACACACACTGACAAGCACACACACACACACACACACACACATATTCACACACATTAACGAACACTCTCACAAATATACACACCCTCATGTGTATAATTATCCGAAAATGTGCTCACCTTTGAAGACCAAATAAATGTTGCGTCGTTGCTGCTAAAATGGAAGGTGGTAGCGATTGTGCTGACATTGGATGCGGTGGTGCAGGAGGTCCCATTCTTGGAAACATTGTCTATAGAAGATTACGTGAGTTCAATTCTTGTGAAAACCGTAAAATAACAATTTTCGCAGATACAAAATAACTTTCAACGATAAAACGTCAACGTTTCTGAAATATGCAGAATGTTTCTGAAATATGAACAGAATTTACAAAAAAAACGTCAACGTTTCTGAAATATGCAGATACAAAAAATTCGACAACGGTTGTACAAACATTTTGTAACAATTAAGTTGTCATGTCAACTAACTTAGGCAGTAATGAAAACCCGTAACTGTATTATCTCTTATTGCTACTGTTATCTTTATTGTTGACATTTTGAGATGCCATGAGGTTAAAAGTTCCAATATTTTCTAATTTGTTCATCCTTTGATTAATTTGCATAATTTTCTTTTAAAACGCTAACAGATTAACCATTTCTGTTGTCTGTTTCAGCATAACAGCTTCAGTCTGATTAGTGGCGGCTCGTCATGAAGGGCCACTAGGGCCGGGCCCCACTAAAAATAATGTATAACGTGTATTTATTATTTTATAAATTAAAATATAGCAACCAAAACCATGATTTATCCGGAAAAATGTCTGGCCCCACCAACAAAAATGATCACTAGCCGCCACTGAGTCTGATTAATTCTATTTTTCTGTTTCAGCAAAACAGCTTCAGTCTGATTAATTCTATTTTTCTGTTTGAGCATAATAGCTTCAGTCTGATTAATTCTGTTTTCTTTTTCAGCATAACAGCCTCTGACTGAGCCTGACTAGTATTTTCAAGATTGAGGCTGTATTTAGACTGTGGTTAGCGGTGAACATGTATTGATCCTCAAGATTATTCTGGAAAGTTGCCAACGACATAGAACGAAGGGATGAACAGGCAGGCTTTGAACCTAAATAGATCATACGTTAACCAGATAGTCAAATTAGTATAATAATAGAACAAAGTATTGAGCGAAAATCACTGTTCTATATAGGATTTGTAGATTATGAGAGGCAGTGGCGGCTCGTGATCATTTTTGTTGGTGGGGCCAGACAAAAGATTTTGGGAAAATCATGGTTTTGGGTTGTTATATTTTAATTTATAAAATACTAAATACACGTTACACATTATTTTTAGTGGGCCCGCACCACTGGTCCTTAATGACGAGCCGCCACTGATGAGAGGGTATTCAAGAGCATCAATAAGGAAATAGACTAAATCGACAAGTTCTTATGTGGTCACCAGTCGGGAAAAGAAAACGTAGAAGACCTAAGACCACTCTTTGAAGAACCATCCAACAAGAAAGTAAACTATTGGGATGTAAAACCATACAAGATCTCCAACTACTATAAAAACGAACCGTATCACATGGAGCTCTAAAACATAGAGCCTTTGGTTCTAAAGGAACAAACTAACTAACTATTCAAGACCATCAATAATGAAAACATTTGAAAAAGGATGAAATGCTATTGAATCCCACACAAAACTATTAACCTAATAAAGGCAACATATATGGGCATGAAATGCGAAGATCTTCATGAGAGAAAACTAACATATACTATTGAAATCGAAACACAAGTCCGGCATGGCCGCCTACTATCACATGTGTTGTTCTCGTTGGCTATGGACTATGAAGGTAATAATAGTTGAAAAATAAAAATCGTGGCATATCCTTAAGGGCGTAGCCATCAACCACAGTAAACGAGTCGTTGATTTTCTAGGCACCACTTATACGTTCAGTAGTTTGCCATTGCTTTCTGAACGGTGTCTATTTTTACCTTTGTAAAATCCCACGGAAACAAATTTGTTTCCAAACTTGCCCACCGTGGGGTTTGAACTAGGTACGCTTGGGTTTGTGATCGAGCTCACTGCCGCTTGAGCTACAGACGCTCACAACAATAGTTACCATTCAGAAATGGAAGAAAATGAACCGAGAAAGCTGCTAGACGATTTGGACTTCGCTTATACTAGACAAGCATTTGAGTGGAACCCGCAAGGAAAACGAAAAAGAGGACGCCTTAAAGAGACCTGGAGACGAAGTTTCTTGAGGAACTGAAGAGTGCTCGACTATCCTAGGAGACCATAAAGAAAACAGCCAGAGACCAAGCAGAGTGGCGAACAACTGCTGAGGTCCTATGCTCCATGAGAATCGAAGAGGAATAAGTCACATTCAAGTCAAGTAACACACAAACACACACATATAATCAGATGCAGGATAAACTAAACACAGTTGATCAGAGATCACAACAACTATAAAAAAAAGTAAGTAAAGGAACCCTTTCATATCTCGTAGTATATAGGTCAATACAGTGTATTTTTAGTCTGTATTTTTTGGCTGACCACATCACCCATCGTGCGCCGACGGTCAATTTAGTCTGTATTTTCATCGACCGTCGGCGCACGATGGGTGATGTGGTCATCCCGCCGGCCGCCTTTACTTTCCAAGAGCATGTCTGGTACCCAGTTGAGGCTGGGTCGACCTGAGAGCCGTCGCGGTCGGGAAAAATTCCACGCGTATTGCCGGAGCTGAACCCAGACCACCAGCCTTGAGAAGCGAGTTTACTAACAACTACGCTCCAGCGGCTCTCACAACAACTATGGCTAAACATTTATTAGAGAAAGACAAAGACGGTGGGAATTAACCCGAGTGGAATATAACAAGACATATAAAAATATCATCATCAAGTTGCGTATCCTTTATAGGACGTTGCTCTCTTTGCAGCGCATCTGAAATTCACTCTGTCTCTAGTCAGTTCACCCACTTCGTCGATGGTCATGTTCATGGTTTCTTTAATATCTTGTAGCCATCTTCTTCTTGGTCTGCCTCTGCGTCCTGGGACCCTGTCCTCTAATATTGTTCTTTTCAGGCCATCGTGACGCTTAATGTGACCAAAGTATCTAATTTTTCTGTATAGTATGTTGTTTATCAGCCAATTCTCTTTAACATTTAGTTCTTTTAGGACAACAGTGTTCTTTCTTTTTCTGTCCATGGTATTCGTAGAATCTTTCTGTAGCATTTAGTTTCGAAGGACTGGATTTTCGTTCTTAATTTTTGTGTAATAGTCCATGATTCACAACCATAAGTAGCCACTGGGAAAATGCATGCTCTCAATATTTTTAATTTGAATATTTTGCTGGTGCTTTGTCACATTATATAAAAATATACATGGAATATAAAAGGACACAAAGGGCTGGAGAAGACCATCATGGAAGGAGGCATACCGGCAAATATAAGAAGAGGAAGACCACGGAGAAGATGGATTCAAGCTGTAAATGATGGTTTGAACATGACAGCAGCAAAGGTAGGGCATCTGGCATATGAGAGAGAGAAATTTCAAAGGACTGTTGGGGTGGCAAAGTTCTGCTCTGGACAAGCTATTTGATAATGACGATGATGTTCATACTGACTATAAAAGTAACAATAGCTACTACCAGAAATGGAATAAAATGTACCGAGAGAGCAGTTAGACCAGTGGTTCCCAACCTTTTTGTGCCATGCCCCACCACATCTTTTAAAAATTCGTATGCCCCCTCCTTTTAAAATTATTTTTAACTTCAATAACGTGATTGTGAAAGCAATATTCATTTTTGTCAACAGACATCCAAAAGCCGATATATCGGTTTTGCAACATCATGAACATTAGTTTAACTCTGAACGAGTCCATTGCCCCCCCATAACAATGAAAATACCACCCTGTAGGTCGTGGGCCCCACGTTGGTAAACAGGGAGTTAGACGATCTGAACTTCGCTAATGATCACATATATCGCTCCTGTAACACATAAACACACATATAATCAGATGCAGGATTTACTAAACACACTTGATAAGAGTTCACAACAACTAGGGTTAAACATTTATTCGAGAAATACAAAGAAGGTGGGAATTCATTCGAGTGGAATATAACAAGATATATACAAATATATAATAATTCCTCTCGTACCGTTATACGTTACATGGGGCCTGCAAGCAATTTCTCCATACCGCTCTATCCTGGGCAACTAACTCAATCTCCTCCATGGAACTGAGACCGATATTTCCTGTCTCTCTCAGCAAAGTTCGTTTTAGGGTCTCCTTAGGTCGACCTTTTTTTCTTGAACCCTTTGCATCCCACTTCAATGCCTGCTTTGATATTCGTTGATCATTTCTCCTCAAGGTGTGTCCAACATATCTCCATCTTCTCTTTCTTATAACAGTTGTCACTAGTGGTTGACCAGACATGTCTCTGATTTCATCACTTCTCCTGAATTCATTCCATTTTATATTCATTATTTTTCGCAGACATCTATTTTCATATGCATTCAACTTGCTTTCTATATCTTTAGTCATTTTCCAACTCTCGCTGGCATATGTTAGGATTGATACAACATTTGAATTGAAAATTTGTAATTTAGTTTTAATACTATATAACTTGCAGTTCCATATTTTATTTAGACTTTTAAAAGCTGATGTTGCTTTGCCAATTCGTATCATAATTTATTTTTAACATTTCCTGTGCAATCAAAATTGCTACCTAAAAATATATATATATATTTTTTTACTAATTCAGAAGCACTTGAGCTTTTCAGCTCTTCGGCTCGGTGCCATGGACTTCGTAACCCTTCGGTTCGGTGCCACGAACACCTTAAATCTGGTGAATCTGTGGCTTTTTCTGTCATCCCGCGAAATTGAACCCGCACACATAGAGGGATAGTCACCCGTAGTCCAACGCGCTACGAACACGCTGGGCAGACGGGCCGTACAAATATATAAGGAATATAAAAAGACACAAGGGCTGGAGAAGACCATGATGGAAGAAGACAAACCGGCAAAGAGAAGAATAGGAAGACCACGGAGAAGAAGGATTCAGGATGTAATTGATTGTTTGAACATGACGGCTGCAGAGGCTTATGAGAGAGATAAATTCTGAAGGACTGTTGGGGTGGCAAAGTTCTGCTTAGAAAAAGCTATTTGTTGATGGAATATAACCAGGAAGACTCGTTCCTGGAATTCGCAAGAAAAGCAAAAGAGATGGAGGCATACAAATAAACAGATAAGAGATTTTGAGTTAGAAACTTACAATATACAGATGAACTGAAAGGTTCTGGAAGAGATAACTAAAGGCAGGAAAACTTGGTATGAGTTACTTGAGAGCCTACCCAACAATCGACGTTAACAAGATAGGAAAATAGGAAAGAGAAATTAATAAATATGTCAAATATTAAGAACGTTAATATAAAAATGAGAAATTTATTTTCATAAATCTAAACTTTAATATCAGAAATCTAAACTTTAATATCATAAATCTAAACTTTAATTAATATCAGAAATCTAAACTTTAATATCATAAACCTAAACTTTAATTAATATCAGAAATCTAAACTTTAATTAATATCAGAAATTTAAACATTAATATCAGAAATCTAAACTTTAATTAATATCAGAAATCTAAACTTTAATTAATATCAGAAATCTAAACATTAATATCATAAATCTAAACATTAATTAATATCAGAAATCTAAACTTTAATTAATATCAGAAATCTAAACTTTAATTAATATCAGAAATCTAAACTTTAATATCATAAATCTAAACCTTAATTAATCTATAAATCTAACTTTAATATCAGAAATCTAAACTTTAATATCATAAATCTAAACTTTAATTAATATCAGAAATCTAAACTTTAATTAATATCAGAAATCTAAACATTAATTAATATCAGAAATCTAAACATTAATATCATAAATCTAAACTTTACCAATCAGAAATCTAAACATTAATATCAGAAATCTAAACATTAATATCATAAATCTAAACATTAATATCAGAAATCTAAACATTAATATCAGAAATCTAAACATTAATATCAGAAATCTAAACTTTACAATCAGAAATCTAAACATTAATATCATAAATCTAAACTTTACAATCAGAAATCTAAACATTAATATCAGAAATCTAAACATTAATATCAGAAATCTAAACATTAATATCAGAAATCTAAACTTTACAATCAGAAATCTAAACATTAATATCAGAAATCTAAACTTTACAATCATAAATCTAAACATTAATATCAGAAATCTAAACTTTACAATCATAAATCTAAACATTAATATCAGAAATCTAAACTTTACAATCAGAAATCTAAACATTAAAATCAGAAATCTAAACTTTACAATCAGAAATCTAAACATTAATATCAGAAATCTAAACTTTACAATCATAAATCTAAACATTAATATCAGAAATCTAAACATTAATATCAGAAATCTAAACTTTACAATCAGAAATCTAAACATTAATATCAGAAATCTAAACTTTACAATCAGAAATCTAAACATTAATATCAGAAATCTAAACTTTACAATCATAAATCTAAACTTTACAAACATAAATGTAAAAGTAAAAATTATGAACCTAAATATCACTGATATCTTCTTATTCATCTGCGTTCCTCCGTAATGAATTCAGGCGTAGCCATAGCGCCTGGTGTGGCGCTTCTGGCTTATTTTTGCGTGAAGGCATGCTTACCGTTTTATTGGCTTCCTTGCCATACAGGCAGGCCTTCTCTGACTTCAGATGTAACACAAATACAGGGTGTTCAACATAAAAGCAGCCCAATTTACAGGCTTTGATTAGTCAACCGGGCTACTTTTATCTTGAACACCCTGTATAAACGTATGTGTGTTGGCAGGGCTCGCAAGGGCAGCAAAGAATAGCACTACTGTGACCTGCAAGGCATGTCGTAAGAAGCGGCTGAGGTAACGGCCTAGGGAAGCTACCCTAGTGAATAAAAAGCGTGGTCGAAATCGGATGTGCTGACCTACTTGTACAATCGCTCTTAGGCTCAGATCACATACAAATCACAAAGAGTGCTTTAGCAAGTGGCAGATATGGAACGTAGAAGTGGGGGAAAAGACGAGAAAAATCATAAATCTAAACTTTAAAATCAGAAATATAAATTTTGATATAACAAATGTGAACCTTAATATAAATAATATTTAAATATCTAGTTTTTATTTCATTTTCTTCACCTTCAACTCCCAGCGGAGCACAGGTCTTCAACAAACTTCTTTCAGCTATTCCTCTCCAATCCTTTGCCATCCCTTCCAATTCTTTCCATGTTTTATCTTTCCTTTTAATATCAGCCTCCAGCTTTCTTCTCCAGGTCTGTCTACGCTTTCCCCTACTACTCTTTCCCTGCGGTTTCCAAAACAGTGCCTGTCTTGCAACGCTTCCGGTCGGTCTTCTCAATGTATGTCCTATCCATCACCAGCGTCTCTTCCGTAGTTCTTTCTCCACTGGTATCTGCTTAGTTCTTTCTCTGAGTTCTTCGTTCATAATCTTATCATACCATCTCAGTCCCTCTATTTTATGTAAACATCCATTTATGAAAGTCTGTAGTTTTTTGGTGGTTTCCTTTGTTGTCCTCCATGTTTCCGAGCTATAGAACAGTACTGACTTCACATTTGTTGTCTTCCATGTTGTCCGAGCCATAGAACAGCATTGGCTTCACATTTGATTGAAAGATTCTCAGCTTTGTGTTTGTTTTGATCTCCTTTGTTTTCCATGTCTTACTCAATAGTTAGTTAGTTTGTTCCTTTTGTGCCAAAGGCGGCACATAGGGTAGAGGTTTTAGATCTCCATGTGATGCGGCTGGTTGCTAGCAGTTGGAGATCTCGTATGGTTTTACATCCCAATAGTTTACTTTCTTGTAGGATGGTTCTTCAAAGAGTGGTCTTAGGTCTTCCATGTTTTCATTTCCCAACTGGTGACCACATAAGGACTTGTCGATTTAGTCTCTTTTCGTCTGATCTAAGAACATGACCTAAATATTTCCACCATCGTTTCCTTATAATATTTGATACGGGTTGTTGGTGTGTTCTATCTCTCACTGTGTTGTTAGAAACGAAATCACTCCATTTTACTTTAAATAATTTTCGGAGACATTTATTCTCAAAGCTGTCCAGTTTCTTACTCAATGTAATAGTTTTTATTTAAAATGTAAAAATTATTATAAAAGAGAGAAGATTTTCGTAAATTAGATTTGAACTTTGATATTAGATATCAAAAAAATTTTTAGATATAAAAATGCTAAATTTTAACACAGAAATATAATATAAAATTATAATAAAAATTCATAATTTGATTAAAAGTGAAAACTGTATTATATCCAAATCAAATCTTTAGTATTAGAAATATAAAATTCAATTAATAAAAATTATTGTAATTTTTAGAAAAAAAGTAAACTTTAAAATGAGAAATAAAAATATTATCATAAACATTTTCAACAGTAAATATCAACTTACTAAATAAAGAATTGTTTGAAATTGTTGATCAAATCACATGAATTACTGGTTATGTGGTTGAGATATTAGAACGTTATAGTGCTGGTTTGAGGCGCGAGCATGCCTATAGATCACGCCCACATTTATGCTAATGTCAGTCCGTGAGGACAGCATGAGAATCAGGACTGTAAACCAAAAATCAAGTTCTGTGGAGTGCGAGAAATGAGAGCAGGAGAGAAAATCGAACGGTTGATGTCATGAAGTTGAAGGTATTGAGGAGAGGTCTCTGATTATCACAGTGGTTCTCAATATGGTGCATGTGACTCCCAAGGTGAAGGAATCTCAGATTATTTCTCAGAAGCTTCGAGAAGCAGCTGGATTGTGTGTTTCTTTTTGGTGTGTTTGTGAGAGGGGGCATACATTTATTTGAGCCATGCAACACAATGTTGAAATTTGAGCATGATTTATGCAACACAGATCATGCAAAACAAGCAACACACGAAACGAAAAAATGCAAGAAATTGTATAGTCTAAACAAAAAAATACTACAAACAGCAGCAACAATTGTAAACTATAGAAGAACAGAAGAACAGAAGAACAAGACAACAATGGTAAACTATAGAAGAACAGAAGAACAGAAGAACAAGACAACAATGGTAAACTATAGAAGAACAGAAGAACAGAAGAACAGAAGAACAAGACAACACTGGTAAACTATAGAAGAACAGAAGAACAGAAGAACAAGACAACAATTGTAAACTATAGAAGAACAGAAGAACAGAAGAACAAGACAACAATGGTAAACTATAGAAGAACAGAAGAACAGAAGAACAAGACAACAATGGTAAACTATAGAAGAACAGAAGAATAAGACAACAATTGTAAACTATAGAAGAACAGAAGAACAAGACAACAATTGTAAACTATAAAAGAACAGAAGAACAGAAGAACAAGAAAACAATGGTAAACTTTAGAAGAACAGAAGAACAGAAGAACAAGACAACAATTGTAAACTATAAGAACAGAAGAACAAGAACAAGAAACAATGGTAAACTATAGAAGAACAGAAGAACAAGACAAAATACTTGAGGAGGAAGTAAATTGTACTAAAATCACGACATAGTACATTCAAATATATTCCCCAAACTTGTGAACACCGAAATATAAGGTACAAGAACATTCCAAATTCATAGTTCATAAGTACGGTTCCAACTTCACTGCAACGGGTCACCCCATAATTGCTCCGTTCCTGTGCCAATGAAAATCACACGTAATGCTAACACCTGTGAAAAGTTTCCTGTGTGAACTAATTCCAGAATGAAACAGCCGCGTACCGCCACAAAAAGCAACCTGCACCGCATAATATGCATATGGCCGTCGCGAATGTAGCAACACAAAACTGTTCATCACTTGAATAGCAATTCTTGTCGAAGGGGACATCAATCACGGCAAAATCCAGCTTTCTGCACTGCAATATAACTGCATACGGCAGATTGAGCTTGTTCGTCAGAACATTCCAAATTTGACATGTAAAAAATAACCAGGAAATGAACATTTGAGAATCTAAAGTTGAAATGGTTCTAAAACAAAGCATAATAGAAAAGTCGGCAGGTATTGATGGCATTACAACAGAAATGTTATTTGTGTGTAAAACAACAGCAATAACTTGACTGCCCAGGATTTTTAACATAGCTTGGGAGACACAAGAAGCTCCAGACGACTGGCAGAGAGAAATTATAGTCGCAATATGGAAGAACTAGGGAGACAAAAGAGACTGCAAAACATACAGAGGTATCTCTATTTTGAGCGATACAGGAAATATGTTTGTAAAAATATTGGAGCGATTAACCAGAGAGCATTGTGTGTTGGAATAGCAAATAATAACTGCGCTATCTTCACGATTTCAGAGTACATTTCACTATTCCTCATCATCATCATCAAGTGTCGTCTCCACATCGAAGGTTGGCTGCAATAAATCTCCAGCATCCTCTGTCTTTCGCCTTGGTGTTGCACACTGTCAGACTGTAACCTGTCAATTTCTTAAAGTTTCCCTCCAACTTATCTCTCGGTCTTCCTCTTGCTCTTCTCCCCTCAACTTTCCCTCTAGTAAATGTTTTATCATGGTGTCATGCCTTTTTATGTGTCCAAAATACTTTACTTGTCTGAATTTGATTTCTCTTAATAATTGTTTCTTCATGTCTAGTTTTCCTAAAACTTGTTTATTTGTCTGTTTTTCTGTCCATGAAACTCTGCCTATTCTTCTATATATCCACATCTCAAATGCATCAATTCTGTCTTCTAACTGCTTGTTCATTGTCCATGTTTCAGAGTCATACATTAATATAGGATATATATAGCATTTGATCTTATTCCAACAGTTTTCAATATAGTCACACAACTTTTTGGCGATGATATTTGACTTTTATAGATGGATGCCCATTTCTCCAGATTGCAGTACTAATCCCAGCACTTTGAATCATCTATGTGCATACCTTTGTCAATCAAACATCTCATGGAAGCATCCACATTTCCCTCACCTCAAACACAGTTTGCTACAGACGGGAGTTGGTCAGTTAAACTAACTTATATAACAGAGAAAAACAGAACTATCGAATGTGTTGTTAATGTTTTGTTTATCTTATCTTATCTTACCATAACCACATTTGTCGTGAAGCGACGTGGGGAGAGTTAGTTTTCTATCTTGTGTCAAGCGTGTTGCGCTTGACGTTGCCAGTCCATGCTTTCGCAGGACTCTGAGATGTTATCTATCCATCGTGTTCTTGGCCTGCTCGTGCTCTGCGCCCTGAGTGTCGATTATTGTAGGCACGTGATGGTAGTAAATGTGGTTCCATTCTCATTAGATGGCAGAACCACTTGATTCTTTGCTTCTCGATGTACTGTATGCATGGTATAGTACCAACGATGCTTCTGATATTCTCGTTTCTCACTCTATCTCGCTTGTAACGTTGACAGCTTTTCGTGGACATTTCATTTCACATGTTGTAATCTTTCTTTCTTGTGTCTTAGTCAGGGGCGATGTTTGGCACTGATAGCAAGAGTTGGAATAAATATGCAGTTTATCAGTTGTCGTTTGACTGCCATGTTAATGCTTGGATGTTTTAATAGTAATGACAGTTGTTATGTCACTGTGTTTGCCGTCTGACATCTAGTCTCGATTTCTCTGTCCATGTTTTGTTTTCTCGTATGAATCTGAGTAGTTTTTCAAAGTTGTAGATTCTAGTGTCAAAATTAAAAAACCAAAATTTTACGCAGTTACCAAGTGGTTTTTTTTCGATCCAGAAACACTTTAGCTTTCAGTTCTTCGGCTCGTTGCCATGGACATCGTAACTCTTCGGTTCGGTGCCACGAACACAGTAAATCTTGAGAATCTGTGGCTTTTCTGCCAGCCCGCGGGATTGAATTGCACTCACAGGGCGCTTGTCATCCGTTGTCCAACGCGCTACGAACTCGCTGGGCAGGCGGGCATACCAAGTGGTTACCACATGATATCGTTAACAGGATGTTAATTTTGTATTGGCTTGTAAAATTGCGGACAAATCTACAAATTTCCCAAATTGTTTGCGGAAGCTCAGATTTACTCGTGAAATGAAGACGTGTCAGTAATTGAGAACATACGGAAACCCCAATTTTCTCCTTCTCTCTCTCACAAGTCTGTGTCTGTTACTACTTCATTGCAAACGCTGTTATATCTTTCTCTCTCTCGTTCTCTCTCTCACCCTTTCTATCTCACAAATCTGTACCTGTTTTTACTTCATTGCGTACGCTGTTCTCTCTTCTCTTCTCTCTCTCTCTCTTTCTCTCTCTCTCACTCACAAGTCTGTGTCTGTTATTACTTCATTGCATACGCTGTTATCTCTTTCTCTCTCTCGTTTTCTCTCTCACAAATCTGTACCTGTTTTTACTTCATTGCGTACGCTGTTCTCTCTTTCTCTCTCTCACAAATCTGTACCTGTTATTACTTCATTGCGTACGCTGTTTATATATATATATATATATATATATATATATATATATATCTTTCTCTCTCTCTCATTTTGCCAGAGAGGGATAAAATGAAAAGCAAGAAGATTTGGTAGACTACTACGAGAAAATGGAGTAGACCAGATTCACATGAAAACTGTTTTATCCACACAAAAAATCCGACAGAACGTCGCTGTTTCACCACCGGATTCATTATATACAAAATATATTGTTTTGTTGACATAAAATCATACCACATGGCTTTCGATCTCGATCTGATATTGTCACTCTTTCTCCCCTTTCCCACCACCCCTTGCCTGAGTATGCGTTCCCCAAGGAACAGAGCTACACATTATTCTAGCAAGGAACACGCAGGAAGGATATCAAAGAGCACGGCGTTGGATTAGCTGTCACGACCTCTTTGATAGATTTCATTAGTGGCTGCTCGTCGTTAGGGGCCTGTGGTGCGTTAAAAACCGGGCCCCATCAAAAATCATGTATAACTAATATATAACATAATCCAAAACAATGATTTTTCGAAACTTTTGTCTGGCCCACCAGCAAAAATGACACGAGCCGCCACTGGATATCAGGATACTTTGCCGAGACAGACACAAGAAGGCGTATGTCACTTCGTCTCTATACGTCGACTGTGTCTGTCAATCATATCAGCGTTTACGGGTCTCTATGGCGTAGTGGTTAGGTACTGGTCTCTAGTGCCAAGGGTAACAAGTTCGCTCCCTCATTTAGCCATCTATATATTTTCCCAGATATCCCTGATCTCAGTGTAAGTGAGATCGAGTTCCTAGTCCTATCGGAGATGGACGATAAAACGTAGATCCCATGTTCAATATGAGCACGTACAGGAACCCTGTGCAGTTCAAAATCAAGAAGAGCAGGCTGGAAAGCCGCTACCAGGGCAAAATTCATAAGAAATGATTAGAATTAAAATTCTTATAAAACATATCTTCACCATCTTCAAAATTGACATACGGATGCGAGTCATTGACAATGAACACGCAGATCGAAAAATCTCTGATGGCCACAGAGATGTGGTTTTACAGAAGAATGATGAGAACCCATGGACTGTTAAAATGACTAATGTTGAGGTATTGAATGAGATCAAGACACAGAAAACTTATCATCAATAGAAAGAAAGCAGTCATCATTTTTCGGGCATGTGATGAGGAGGGAGGTTTAGAACACATTGTGACAACAGGTAAAATCGAGGGTAGACGAGACAGTGGAAGACAGAGAGAGAAAATTTTGGATAGCTTGAATTCATGACACGGAAGAGCATCAACATCTGAGTTTATAGCAAACACCAACGACAGAGATTTGTGGAAATCCATGCTCGCCTACTCCAGCCGGCACGGCACCTGATGATGATCTTCAAAATTACATCGGGGACCCTCACCGGTGCTGCGGAGTCCGTGTACTGCAGATGAGATTATCCTGTGTAAGAAAGAATTCGGAGTACGCATGGCTACTCACAGAAGTGCAATGATGATGGTTCCATCAATCAATCAATCAATCAATCAATCAATCAATCAATTAATACACTCAGCTACAACAAGAATACATAGGGTGTGTTATATGACTATCTTGTGTCATTTATTGCTGGGTTCTTCAAGAAGACTTACCTATTGGTACACTCGATGACTTTAATGTAAGAGTGGTCTCTGACATTGACTTCATGCCACTTGACATCTTTGTTGATGATGCTAGTTCACCAAGGGTGATGATGACTACAATTTTCATCCAAGGGAGTGTAGTTGCGTTATGTTTGTATGTATGTGAGTAGATGACTAAGTGAACCCGATACGGAGCTAGAAATGTTATTGTACAGTGTGGGCAAAAGTATCTTGCACTTGTGGGAAGTTTTACTGCCTTTCTATTTTGACCTTTTTTCCCCATCCGTACTGTTCTACCTGCCTCGCAGGCCGAAGAACCCTGTCGAAGAAGTGTGCGCCAGGCTGATCTGTCTTGAGTAACATTCTCCCAGTTGTTGACATCTATGCCAACAATCTTTGTCATTGTAATGCTGTACAATCAGGTAATATGATCATCATAGTCTCAACAATTTTAGCCAGACTGTCACAGAAAGTGTCGAGGAATAGAATATAGACCATTAACACCTAGATTTGTGCATACCGAGTCTGCACGTTGAGCACTCTATGCAAGCAATTCTTGTCTTGGACTCTCATCGCATTTCCAGCGCGCTACCGAAGACGTACTCTCGAGATTACAGCGGGTAACAGAATAACTAGCAAACTAGTGTTTAAATATGACATGTTTTCTAGCACGGCTACCCTTCTTGAACAACGCATTCAAAAAATTAGTCACTTCTGCTGGACGGACTGTCGGATCCCCATCTTTCTCGGAGAGCTGACTTCTCCAAAAACAACTGTCTGGCAAACATATCGTCGGATGATAACTTTTGTACATCAGAAGATCCCAGTATACTCCTAGACAATACTTTTTTTTCCTTATGTGGTGTATAAATATTGAACATAAATACACATTGACACACATACATATACGACATACACATTTAAATACAGTCGTAAGTATTTTAAAAAAATGAAATGTTATGTTATGTTATGCGATTGACGCCATGGCACATTGGACATTTCCATTCGTGCTCTGTTCTCCGCTTCAGCAGCATCCATGCTCACCGTACCCATGAGAAGTTGATTACTATATCTTCTCTCTATACCACAAAGACGACACTGTCTGGCATGTCCAAACGTAACACCTAATTCTCGAACTCGTTCCAGTGTCTGAAATCACCCATGCCCACAATTGAGAGCGTATAGTATTGATGAAGCATTGAACGATTCAAGATCCATTCTCAGGCTATCTCAAGTCCCAGACAAGACAAGCTTCAGATCCGTTCTCCAGGCTATCTCAAGTCCCAGACAAGACAAGCTCATTCAGGACATACGGCAAAATATCAGCTTGTTGTCCAAAAAATTCGAACTGGTCTTACAGTGGATACCAGCTCACTGTGGCATACCAGGAACGAAAAGGCTGACAAACTCGCAAGGGCTGGGGGGCCTAACACAACACCACCCAACACAAAGTTTTACAGAAGCAAAGACTCCTGAAACAATCCAGGAAAATGATCTGGAGAAAACAAATGGAGGATACAACCCAGAGCACGACAGTATAAATACACTAAACAGAAAGCACAGACCACAATCTTCAAACTTAGACAGGACACTGCAGTCTCAGAGCATGGACTGCTAAATTAACTAATGTTGAGGTATTGAATGAGATCAAGACACAGAAAAGCTTATCATCAATATAAGAAAGAGGCAGTCATCATTTTTCGGGCATGTGATGAGGAGGGATGTTCAGAACATTGTCGACAGCCGGAAAATCGAGGGTAGACGAGACAGGGAAGACGAGAGAGAGAAAATGTTGGATATCCTGACTTCATGGCACGTTAGAGCGTCAACATCTGAGTTGATAGCAAACACCAACGACAGAGATTTGTGGAGATCCATGATCGCCTACGCCAGCCGGCACAACACCTGATGATGATGATGACCTAGACACACACACACATAAACATATAAGTATCTTTTCCGTATATACATACATCTATATAATGAAATTCAATATCATATTTCATAAATCGTTCTAGACTGAAGACGGATGAAATGATGGACATGATTGGCTGAAGTTAGTTACAGAATGGTTTAGCTATAATTGTGAAAATAGTGTATACGTCAATCACCAGCTCATGGGCGGAGTTACGTTCTAGACTTCTCCAATCAGATGAAAATATCGATTGATTGATCTGTCAGTAAAAGATACGGACAAGCTTTCTCTGAGTGGCGTATATGTTACTAGTTGTAATGGTGGTTTACAGTTGTAGGAGGTGTTTAGTAATGAGGAACATTAACAGAATATAATAATAAAGACGAGCGATGTATAGAAAATAAAGATGAAATGAAAGTGAAACACATTCATACACGCGAACACTAGACACTCACACACGCACATACTAGACACACACACACGCAGACACTAGACACTCACACATGCACATACTACACACATACACGCGAACACTAGACACTCACACACGCACATACTAGACACACATACACGCGAACACTAGACACTCGCACACGCACATACTAGATACTCACACACGCGAACACTAGATACCACACACGCAACACTAGACACCAACGACACGACAAAACGTACTAGACACACATACACGCGAACACTAGACACTCACACACGCACATACTAGACACACACACACACGGAAACTAGACACCACACATGCACATACTACACACGCACACGCGAACACTAGATACTCACACACGCACATACTAGACACACATACACGCGAACACTAGACACACACACACGCGAACACTAGACACTAACACACGCACATACTAGACACACACACGCGAACACTAGACACTAACACACGCACATACTAGACACACACACGCGAACACTAGACACTAACACACGCACATACTAGACACACACACGCGAACACTAGCCACTAACACACGCACATACTAGATACACACATACACGCGAACACTAGACACTCACACACGCACATACTAGACACATACATACACGGACGTGAACACTAGACGCACACAAACGCGAACACTAGATACACACACACGCACATACAAGACACACACACACGCGAACACTAGACACTCACACACGCACATACTAGACACACATACACACACGCGAACACTAGATACACAATCACAAACTAGACACTCACACACGCACACTAGACATACACGCACGCCTACACTCACGTACACACTAAACACACACACAGAGAGAGAGAGAGAGAGAGAGAGAGAGAGAGAATAGTCTGACTAATAGAAAGCGAAACGGAAACTTAAGAGTGATACAGAAGAACAAATAAGAACAAATAAGAACAGTAGTGAGAGGTATCAACAGTCTTGGTGTCATCTATTTTTTTTTTTTTCCGATCCAGAAGCACTTGAGCTTTTCAGCTCTTCGGCTCGGTGCCATGGACATCGTAACCCTTCGGTTCGGTGCCACGAACACCGTGAATCTGGGGAATCTGTGGCTTTTTCTGCCTGCCCACGGAATTGAACCCGTACACACAGAGGGCTAGTCACCCACAGTCCAACGCGCTACGAACACGCTGGGCACGCGGGCTGGTGTCATCTATAAAGCACAAGTATAGATCTATTTTTACTTCTAGTCTTCATTCCATCATTGTTCTTATCTCTTCCATAATTACATTCATTGTCTCTCCTTCCATTCGTTTGAATAGAAATATATGTATAAATATCTCATCATCATCAAGTCCATCAATGTTCATTAAAAAGTTAACTGCATATCCTTTACAGGACTTTGCAAACCAACCCCAGCATTTTAACGCTGTTTGTGATTTTTCTAGACATTATTACTTTCAGTAGTTTTCCATTGCTTTCTGAACGGGTGGTGCCATCGTCCTTTTGTTAAAATCCTCGCGAAACAATTTGCAACCAAATTGTCCGCAGTGTGATTCGAACTCAGAACGTTTAATAGACCAAGTTGCTATCCCCTAAGCCACATACGCCATCAGTATGTTCATTACAGAACGTTAATATCGTCACAGAATGCCTGAGAAGCCAGTTCTGCCGCCTCCTATAACGTCATGTTTAAGTTTCTATTGCACGGTTGCAATATTGGTGTCCTCAGCTTCTATTGCACGGTTGCAATATTGGTTGTCCTCAGCCTTCTATTCTAACGATTTCCCAACCATTAACATCAATTCCTTAACTCTAGCAACAATACTAAGGTTTTCAGAAAAACATTGCAAATGTTACTTCATCAGGATTCACTCTCTCTCTTCTCTCTCTCTCTCTCTCTCTTTTCTCTCTCGATCCCCGCCTAGACTGACAACCAACTTTTATCAGAATTTTACTGCTGCTTTGGGGACCCGTCCCTCCACAGCTTCTCACGAAGCTCTGTGTTAACGGGCCAAGTTTTTTTCGGGCTACTAACCGCTGGCAGTCTTGCAGTATGTGCTCTGCTGTCATGTCCGCCTTTTCACAGTAACGCAGGCTAGTTGTGCCAATTTTAAATTTGTGAAACATGTTGGCTCGAAGTTTGTTATGGCCGGTACGGAGGCGGATTATGGCAACTTGTTCACTACGTGCATCAGGATTCTACCCTACAACTGCGTTCAATAGAATGGACCATTTATAAAGGCATTTGTTACAGACACACCCGCCATACGCTTTTCTGAGCGCTGGTTAAGTGAATCTTGCTTCTCAGGCTGCGTACTGGGTTGCAGTCTCCGCATATGCCTGTGTCATCTTTCCAGCCACGAGGCTTGTTTGCCATCTAATGTACGTGACATGTTGGGCTGAAAGTTTATAGGCCGGTCGAGGTGATGCTTGGGCACTACTGCACCAGTGGTCATCCATCAACTGTGAATGAAGGCCTTACACCATTTTGCCTTAGTGCCCTAAGGTAGAAGGTTTTACTTTTCTGCTAACAGAGTTATCACTGGAATTCCTGAGACTTAGCCAACGTCACATCTTTAACTGTGAACTTGCAGTCATCAGGAATTCAAGCCAAACGTGCAATATACCACAGGTCAAACTCTACAATACTATTTTGTTACAGAGTAACTAATGACTAGGGTCAACCCGATTTGAAACCCATAGTCCGAAACGCAAAAATAAGTACCAGTCACTCAATACATGTCTAAGAGGTAACAATAGCTCAAGTGCTAAGAAAAATAGCGCAGAAATGGATGCTAGCCTACTTAGTAGCACAACATGCAATCGCTTTTAGGCTCAGATCACATACAAATCAAACAGAGTTGTTGAAAGGTGGTCAATATGGATAGTTCGAAGAAGAAAAAGGAGAGGAAGAAGAATGGGGAAAAACAGCTTGAAAAAACAATACTTTCAACATAGGGATTTTATAACTAACAACGAAATGCAATCAACCAGTTAATAAAAAACATCTTTAAAAGCCAACTAACAACACAACTGTTCCAGCACCGATGACACAACCCACCCCACATCATCACTATCTAACCAGAGCCAACTATAAACTATGGGCCTGTGGACTCAGGTAAGAATTATGGGAAATCAGACCACAACTACACCACGTGACCTCCATTCCAGTATGGTTGAATAGACGAATTCATTTAAAATCAATACAAAATGCTAAATCGAAGTTATATTATGCAACAAGTTAAGTTTAACAATAAGGAATATCAATATTATGAATATTTTTCACCAATAAATAACCATAGACTCACAGAATTGAGTCAAATTGCTAAAGAAGCTTGTAGTGTTCTATCAAACATATATAAATTCCAGCCCCCGCTCTGATCTAGGTCATGGCTTTCCCGTCCGGTCAGGCCTAGTTATTTAGTTGGCTGTAATCTAACCCAAACCCCAACTCAAACCCTAACCCTAATCACTACCAGGCTTCATTATAATTTCTCAACATCCCCCCTGAGCACATAATGCAGAGATTACAAATCTACACTGAAATTCATCTTGTGACGTTTTAGCTCAAACTTAAGTCTTAAGTCTGGCTTTGATGTCTGTTTCAACTATTCATCTGTATATGCCCCCTAGGCTTCCCTTTTCTTATCTTCCCCTGCGGTATCTACTACTGTATTACATGTCGTATTCAAGGCTTAAGTACAGAATAAATATACAAATAAAATCTGTATGATGCAGCTCAGATTATTCTGTTGGATTAATTACAAATTCAGTTTTGAGAAACTTAATATTCAGTTTCTATATCTTCAAATTTCATAATTCAAGCGTCACATTGACATCAAAGAAACATCTACACTCTCACATGTACATACACACAGACATAACAATTGATATGTATCTGATCAGTGGCGGCTCGTAATAATTTTTGTTGGTGGGGTCAGATAAAAATTTGAGGGAAAAATCATGATTTCGGGTTAGGTTATATTTTAATTCATAAAACAAATATACGTTAGAAATTATTTTTAATAGGGCCTGGCCCCACTTGCCCCTAATGACGAGCCGCCACTGTATCTGATTCTAATGTCGATGATCTTCTATTGCTCATCTTTTTGTTCTATTCTCGAATCATGTTTTGCCTTTTGACGTCAGGTTGAAAAAAAGAGACAAATGGAGCATGCCTCCCTCTGCGCTTTGTACAAGGTAGAATTTAGTGCATCGGATATTCCGTCGATCCATCGTTGACGTGATCGTCCTCTGGATCTGTTGCCGTTGTATTTGAGTGCTAGTGCTATTTGTGTGAGACTGTCTTGTGGTAACTGTGATAGGTGTTCGATTCATTGTTGAAATCTCAAGTGCTTCTGGATCGGGGGAAAAAAAACACATTTCTAATAAGTTGATAGTTCTACACATGAAGCTCGCAATCAAAATCTGATCTGAATCTGGTGGTCTATATTTCCGAATAGTAAACTACCTTCTTTCTTCTTCTCGTTCGTTCTTTACGACCAATTTTAATCACTCTTTGTGATATGTTTGATCTTTGCCAAGAACGTGTATACGTTGCACATTCGTTTGGTAGGCCCCTAAACGCATAGACTTCTAACATTTAGGACATGTGCATCCGATTTCAGCCAAACCTCCTTATTCGCCTCTTACGACATGCATGGCAGGTAACAGTGGTTCTATTCTTTACACCCCAAATTTGGACCCCGGTAACCACTCGGGCAAGTAAACTACCAATTGAAGGAAGTTAAAAGAAGAACAAGCATGGCTTTACAAAAAATTAAACAACTAAAAACTGTATGGAACGGAACTGATAGGAAAACAAAGATCAGATCTCTAAGAGCATGCATATTCCCAGTGGTATCGTATGAGTGTGAAGCATGGACATTTAATAAAGCAGTGGGAAAACATATATGTGCTTTTAAATATAAGTGTTACAGAAGAGTCCTTCGTATATCATGGACAGAGAAGAGAACAAATAGATCTATTTTAAAAAAAATGAAAATAAAAGAAAACTGGCTGATGCTACAAAATATGAATGAGAAAATTGTAGTATTTTGGACATGTAAAGAGACTCGAAGGGCTGGAGAAGACCATCATGGAAGGAGACATACCGGCAAAGAGAAGAAGAGGAAGACCAAGGAGAAGATGGATTCAGGATGTAACTGATGGGTTGAGCATGACAGCTGCAGAGGAGGGACATCTGACCTATGAGAGAGAAAAATTCCAGAGGACTGAGTGTGGCAAAGTTCGGCTCAGGACAAGGTATGACTGTTGGGGTGGCAAAGTTTAGCTCAGAACAAGTTATGACTGTTGGGGTGGTAAAGTTTAGCTCAGGAACAAGGTATGACTGTTGGGGTGGTAAAGTTCTGCTCAGGACAAACTATGACTGTTGGGGTGGCAAAGTTTAGCTCAGAACAAGTTATGACTGTTGGGGTGGTAAAGTTTAGCTCAGGACAAGGTATGACTGTTGGGGTGGCAAAGTTTAGCTCAGGACAAGGTATGACTGTTGGGGTGGCAAAGTTTAGCTCAGAACAAGTTATGACTGTTGGGGTGGTAAAGTTTAGCTCAGAACAAGTTATGACTGTTGGGGTGGCAAAGTTCTGCTCAGAACAAGTTATGACTGTTGGGGTGGCAAAGTTTAGCTCAGGACAAGGTATGACTGTTGGGGTGGCAAAGTTTAGCTCAGAACAAGCTATGACTGTTGGGGTGGCAAAGTTTAGCTCAGGACAAGGTATGACTGTTGGGGTGGCAAAGTTTAGCTCAGAACAAGTTATGACTGTTGGGGTGGTAAAGTTTAGCTCAGGACAAGGTATGACTATTGGGATGGTAAAGTTTAGCTCAGAACAAGCTATGACTATTGGGATGGTAAAGTTTAGCTCAGAACAAGCTATGACTATTGGGATGGTAAAGTTTAGCTCAGGACAAGCTATGACTATTGGGATGGTAAAGTTTAGCTCAGAACAAGCTATGACTATTGGGATGGTAAAGTTTAGCTCAGAACAAGCTATGACTATTGGGATGGTAAAGTTTAGCTCAGAACAAGCTATGACTATTGGGATGGTAAAGTTTAGCTCAGAACAAGCTATGACTATTGGGATGGTAAAGTTTAGCTCAGAACAAGCTATGACTATTGGGATGGTAAAGTTTAGCTCAGGATAAGCTATTTGATGTTGATGAAATGTCATAAACCCAAATATGACCACAAAGTTATATCTAACTAAATTTCAGTTTGGTTAAGGAAGACATTAAAAAATCATATGTTGAGAGATGGATACAATAATAACACTCTATTGTTAATATATTAATGTGACATACATCGTAATTAATCACCACCCTTCTCACCTACACCCCCTTCCCCACCCTCATCTCCCTTCTCCACCCCTCACCTCCTGTTTCAGTATGTAAAACTCACAAATTAAGAACATTGAAAGAAAAAAATTGTTTCACAACATCTATTATTCGTAATAGCCTTGAAATAATAGTCCGCCCATCAAAGTATTATCAAATTCTCAGGGGGCGGGATCATCTGTCAGTCTTATTATTGGACTTATAATTTTAATATTAGTATAAATTTTACAGTAAAGTTTACAACATTTGACTTGAAAGACATTACTCTTCTCATCTTGTTGCTGAGTGTTGTTGTAGATTATAATACGTTGCAGCAGTGAGTATAGAAGATCAGTTTTGTAACTTGTGTCTACATAAAAGATCAGTTTTGTAACTTGTGTCTGATATAGAAGATCAGTTTTGTAACTTGTGTCAGTATAGAAGATCAGTTTTGTAACTTGTGTCAGTATAGAAGATCAGTTTTGTAACTTGTGTCTGACATAAAGATCAGTTTGTAACTTGTGTCGCATAGAAGATCAGTTTTGTAACTTGTGTCAGTATAGAAGATCAGTTTTGTAACTTGTGTCAGTACAGAAGATCAGTTTTGTAACTTGTGTCAGTACAGAAGATCAGTTTTGTAACTTGTGTCTGTATAGAAGATCAGTTTTGTAACTTGTGTCCAGCATAGAAGATCAGGTTTTGTGCTAGAGCATTTGTAAGTATAGAGATCAGTTTTGTAACTTGTGTCCGACATAGAAGATCAGTTTGTAACTTGTGTCATATAGAGTCAGTTTGTAACTTGTGTCAACATAAAGGTCAGTTTTGTAACTTGTGTCAGTATAGAAGATCAGTTTTGTAACTTGTGTCTGTATAGAAGATCAGTTTTGTAACTTGTGTCATATAGAAGATCAGTTTTGTAACTTGTGTCTGATATAGAAGATCAGTTTTGTAACTTGTGTCAGTATAGAAGATCAGTTTTGTAACTTGTGTCTGACATAGAAGATCAGTTTTGTAACTTGTGTCGACATAGAAGATCAGTTTTGTAACTTGTGTCGAATAGAAGATCAGTTTTGTAACTTGTGTCAGATAGAAGATCAGTTTTGTAACTTGTGTCATACATGAAGATCAGTTTTGTAACTTGTGTCTGATAGAAGATCAGTTTGTAACTTGTGTCAGATAGAAGATCAGTTTTGTAACTTGTGTCAGACATAGAAGATCAGTTTTGTAACTTGTGTCTGATATAGAAGATCAGTTTTGTAACTTGTGTCAGTATAGAAGGTCAGTTTTGTAACTTGTGTCCAACATAGAAGATCAGTTTTGTAACTTGTGTCAGTATAGAAGATCAGTTTTGTAACTTGTGTCTGTATAGAAGGTCAGTTTTGTAACTTGTGTCAGTATAGAAGGTCAGTTTTGTAACTTGTGTCAGTATAGAAGATCAGTTTTGTAACTTGTGTCAGTATAGAAGGTCAGTTTTGTAACTTGTGTCTGACATAGAAGATCAGTTTTGTAACTTGTGTCAGTATAGAAGATCAGTTTTGTAACTTGTGTCAGTATAGAAGTCAGTTTGTAACTTGTGTCAATAGAAGATCAGTTTTGTAACTTGTGTCCAACATAGAAGATCAGTTTTGTAACTTGTGTCGTATAGAAGTCAGTTTTGTAACTTGTTCTGCATAGAAGTCAGTTTTGTAACTTGTGTCAGACATAGAAGGTCAGTTTTGTAACTTGTGTCTGTATAGAAGATCAGTTTTGTAACTTGTGTCAGATATAGAAGGTCAGTTTGTAACTTGTGTCTGATAGAAGATCAGTTTGTAACTTCAGTAAGAAGTCAGTTTTGTAACTTGTGTCTGTATAGAAGGTCAGTTTTGTAACTTGTGTCAGTATAGAAGGTCAGTTTTGTAACTTGTGTCAGTATAGAAGATCAGTTTTGTAACTTGTGTCAGTATAGAAGATCAGTTTGTAACTTGTGTCGACATAGAAGTCAGTTTTGTAACTTGTGTCACATAGAAGATCAGTTTGTAACTTGTGTCAGTATAGAAGTCAGTTTGTAACTTTGTCATAGAATCAGTTTTGTAACTTGTGTCTGTATAGAAGATCAGTTTTGTAACTTGTGTCAGTATAGAAGATCAGTTTTGTAACTTGTGTCAGTATAGAAGATCAGTTTTGTAACTTGTGTCCGACATAGAAGATCAGTTTTGTAACTTGTGTCTGAATAGAAGTCAGTTTTGTAACTTGTGTCAGTATAGAAGATCAGTTTGTAACTTGTGTCAGTATAGAAGATCAGTTTGTAACTTGTGTCTGCATAGAAGATCAGTTTTGTAACTTGTGTCTGATAGAAGATCAGTTTTGTAACTTGTGTCAGATAGAAGATCAGTTTGTAACTTGTGTCAGTATAGAAGATCAGTTTTGTAACTTGTGTCTGACATAGAAGATCAGTTTTGTAACTTGTGTCCGACATAGAAGATCAGTTTTGTAACTTGTGTCAGTATAGTAGATCAGTTTTGTAACTTGTGTCAGTATAGAAGATCAGTTTTGTAACTGTGTCGACATAGAAGATCAGTTTTGTAACTTGTGGTGTCCGACATAGTTCAGTTTTTGACAAAGGGCCTGACCGAAGATGTCCAGGTTAAACTAATTTATTTGTATAACCAGATTACCCATGTAGTGCCGGGGCCCACAAGGGAACAAAGAATAGTACCACTGCGATCTACAAGGCATGTCGTAAGAGGCGACTGAGGTAGCAGACTAGGAAGCTACCTAGTAAATAAAAAGCATCGCAGAAATCGGATGTGATGGCCTACTAGTAGTTGGAAAACTGGCACAACGTACAATCGCTCTTATTCTCAGATCACATACAAATCACAAAGAGTGGTTAACACGTGGTCAATCTGGAGAGCTTGAAGAAGAATAACCAGATACATAAATGTTAGTTGTAAGATGTAGTCCGTCACACTTGGTCACGGTGTAGTGACTCATGATCTGATCATCCACTTTTCCTCAATCCTTGGACACATGCATAGAGTCGATCATAATTCAGTAAGGCCAATAGACAACCCAGTGGGGGTGAAGGTGAGTGACAGAGATTGATTGATTGATTGATTGATTGATTGATCGATTGATTGATTGTTTGATTGATTGATTGATTGATTGAACCATTATCATTGCTCTTCAGTCGCCCGAGTGGTTACCTGGGCCCAAATTTGGGGTGTAAAGAATAGAACCACTGTTACCTGCCACGCATGCCGTAAGAGGCGAGGTAAGGAGGTTTGCCTGAAATCGGATTGCACGTGTCCTAAACGGTACAAGTCTATGCGTTTAGGGGCCTACCAAACCAATGTGTAACGTATACACGTTCTTGGCAAAGATCAAACATATCACAAAGAGTGATTAAAATTAGTCGTAAAGAACGAACGCAAAGAAGAAGAAGAAGAAGATTACTCTTCGGTTAGTAATCATGTGTGTCCTGGTCTCTTTCTTGCGCAGGAAGATATCAACCGCAGTGAACGAGCTCTATAGCACCGACGAGGGTCAACAGTGTTATTTTTGAAGATTGTCAAATATTTTGTACTTACTTTTTATTTTTTAATCTTCCTAATAAATTTTACTCCGACAGCGGTTTTCCAGCCTGCTCTTCTCGATTTTGAGCTGTCAAGTTGCCCAGCGTGTTTGTAGCGCGTTGGACTACGGGTGACTATCCCTCTGTGTGCGGGTTCAATTCCGCAGGATGGCAGAAAAACCACAGATTCCCCAGATTTACGGTGTTCGTGGCACAGAAACCGAAGGGTTACGATGTCCATGGTGCCGAGCCGAAGAGTTGAAAAAGCTCAAGTGCTTCGGGTCGGGAAAA
The DNA here is from genome assembly GCA_020796225.1 of Arion vulgaris. Classification (NCBI taxonomy): domain Eukaryota; kingdom Metazoa; phylum Mollusca; class Gastropoda; order Stylommatophora; family Arionidae; genus Arion; species Arion vulgaris. Next base: position 11,647,897 of record CM036775.1, read on the forward strand.
TGTGCCAACTTGAACAGGACCTATGTTTTATCGTCCGTCTCCGATAGGACTAGGAACTCGATCTCACCTACACTGAGATCAGGGATCTCTGATAGGACTAGGAACTCGATCTCACCTACACTGAGTTCAGGATCTCTGATAGACTAGGAACTCGATCTCACCTACACTGAGATCAGGAGTCTCTGATAGGACTAGAACTCGATCTCACCTACACTGAGTCAGGATCTCTGATAGGACTAGGAACTCGATCTCACCTACACTGAGGTCAGGGATCTCTGATAGGACTAGGAACTCGATCTCACCTACACTGAGGTCAGGGATCTCTGATAGGACAGAACCGATATTGAGTCAGGTCCGAGGAAGGACTGACCAACACGAGTTCAGATCTCTGATAGGAAGGAACTGATCTCACCTACACTGAGTTCAGGACTCTGATAGACTAGAACTGATCTCACCTACACTGAGATCAGGGATCTCTGATAGGACTAGGAACTCGATCTCACCTACACTGAGATCAGGGATCTCTGATAGGACTAGGAACTCGATCTCACCTACACTGAGGTCAGGGATCTCTGATAGGACTAGGAACTCGATCTCACCTACACTGAGGTCAGGGATCTCTGATAGGACTAGGAACTCGATCTCACCTACACTGAGATCAGGATCTCTGATAGGACTAGGAACTGATCTCACCTACACTAGGAGGACTCAGCAGGATCGTCCCCTGAGTGAAAAATATCCATATGGCTCCACGAGAGAGTGAGCGAACCGAGTACCTTTAGAATAAGAGGCGAGCATCTTACCTCTTCGCTACAGAGACCGTCAGATGACAGATGTAAGTAAAAGTAAAGTAAAGAAACCCTTTCCTACCTCGTGGTATATAGGTCAATACAGTGTTAGGCCTGTATTTTTCATTGATCGTCGGCACACGATGTGCTTTCCCAGAGCATGTCTGGTACCCAGTTGAGGCTGGTTCGACCTGAAAGCCGTCGCGGTCGGGAAAAATTCCACGCCCATTGCGGAAGCTGAGCCCAGACCACCTGCCTTGAGAAGCGAGTTCACTAACAACTACGCTACAGGGACCGTCTGATGACAGTTGTAGTTCTTGTTAACTACTAACAATCCTCAGTTCCACTAATTTCTAGAATGTGTCTCTTCCCAGTTACAATGAACACAGCTATTATATTGACCATCCTGATGTTTGTGACCCCGACAGTGCGGGCAAATGCTGAAGCCGACCCACATCACCATCAGACAGTGGAAGAAATAGGACAACTCAAGGAGAGACTCAAATCTCTGAGAGATAGGATTGACAGTAAGTAAAACTAGTCATATATGGTTTTAATAGCACAATACACACACATATCTCGGGGTCTCTTGGTTAAGTGGTTAAGTGGTTAAAAGGGTTAAGTGGTTAACCTTTGCCTTGCGAGTTAAAGGTCGTGGGTTTGAATCTGGATCCCGCTGTTCTGTTCACAAGTGCAGTTTTTCCAGAGACCCTAGAATTGTTGCTGGAGCTACGGAGTTCGTGCTTTGTGCTATGCTCTCGGCAGGTGGAGTGTCATTTCTGCGGAGAGGGACTGGGCCATATGGGGTAATACCCGGTGCAATGAAGACAATCTTTCGGTTTTAAAACCCTTTAAAACACAAATCTCATAACTACTCTCGTGTTTTCATATTCAGTGACTCCAGGAGCATGATTCTTAAAGTCGAATCAGGAATGGTGACACTGAACTGGGTGGAGGTGCTGGTACAGACAATGATCAGAGAAATCACAATTTTTGTCTCTAGGCATACATGAGTTAGGGGTAATGAACGAGCTGATAGATTGGCTAGATTGGCTGCAATATCAGAGGGAGCTGCAATGGACAGAAATGGCATTCTTAAAGCATTGAGACAGTCTTTCCGAACAGAGGAGATTCGGGCTTGCAAGCCCACTCACTGACCAGATTGAGAGAGATGGGTGTCAATATTGGTGCAGCCCGAAAAGAACGACATACTAAATATGCAAAGAGATTGATTAATCAACATCGAACTGGCGTGTTGGGTTGCTGGACGCTGCTGGATTTATTAAGGCGGAGATCGGAGCACCTATGGACATGTCCGGAGTGCTATGATGATAGTCCTCATATAACTGATCACTGACTACACAAATCCAATCCTAATTTGTCTTTGATAATATGCGGGACTTTATTTATATAAAGAGAGACGACACTTCATCTTTGCTTTCGGCTCGAAACTTTCGGAGGAAGAGACACCAGGGCAGACCACTGCTCAGATATAAAGATATCTGCGAAGCCTCAATGAAAAACTTTTCTATAGGTCCCAGCACATGAGAAAGACTAGCTGATGACAGAGTTGTGTGGAAAGCCAAATTACGAAAGGGCGCAGAGTCTTTTGAGAAGAGACTTATGCATGAGCTGAACGACAAGAGAGAAAAGCGAAAACTCAGAAGTTGTCACAGTAAAACACTTGCCAATTGACCGTCTATAAAGATGAAAAAGGCCATATATATATATTGTTAATTTCCAGTTTGACACATAAAGCTTCCACAAGAGATTTCCATTGTTGCCGTTCTGTCGCCTTTCTACCAGTTGCTTCCCTTGTCAGGCTACAACCTTTCAACTCTCTTTCCACAGTTCTTCTCCACGTTGTCATTTGAACGCCCATGCCTTCTTGTCCCATTCGTTGTCCATCGGAGAGATGCCATAGCTAATGCCTCTACTGACATATGACATACATGATCAATCTACCTCTATCTTCCTCATTTAATAATGGTCTTCAATGATGCATCGTTTGTTCGTTTTTAAAGCTTTTCAGTTGCTATTGTATTTGGCAAGAATATTTGCAAGATTCTTCTTAAATATTTATTTTTGAAAGTCTCCATTTGAAGTTTTTTTTAAAAGTTTCAATCCTTTGACTTTCCAAATGTTGTTGAACATGGCGACATTTTGCATTTTTTTCTTGATTTTCCCAATAGTGTCCTTTTTATACAAAACGTTACACACATGATGACTCATCTTTGAAAGTATACGAGACTTTACTCCAATCATAACTCGTCTATGATAATATCAAAGACTTTACTCCAATCATAACTCGTCTATGATAATATCAAAGACTTTACTCCAATCATAACTTGTCTTTGATAATATCAAAGACTTTTCTCAATTATAACTCGTCTATTGTAGTATCAAAGACTTTACTCCAATCATAACTTGTCTATGATAATATCAAAGACTTTACTCCAATCATAACTTGTCTTTGATAATATCAAAGACTTTACTCCAATCATAACTCGATCTTGATAATATCAAAGACTTTACTCCAATCATAACTCGTCTATGATAATATCAAAGACTTTTCATCAACTCGTCATTGTAATCAAAGACTTTACTCCAATCATAACTTGTCTATGATAATATCAAAGACTTTACTCCAATCATAACTCGATCTTTGATATATACAATACTTTACGCCAATCATTACTCGAATTTGATAGTATACAATACTTTACACCAATCATTACTCGACTTTGAAAGTATACGAGACTTTTCTCCAATCATAACTCGTCTTTGATAGTATCAAAGAATTAGACCAATCATAACTCGACTTTGATAGTATGTAATACTTTGCACCAATCACAACTCGTCTTTGTTAGTATACAAGACATTACACCAATCATAACTCGACTTTGATAGTATAGAAGACCAAACATGATAACTAAAGTTAATTCAGAAACTTGTGTATTTAAACTTCTTCTCATGAAATATTGACTGTCATGAATTTTTACATTCGTTTTTATATTTTGTATATCATTGTTATTTTATGATTTATGATTTATGTAGCTACAGTTAAGTAAGTACAGTTATGTTGGTACAATTATGTTGGTACAGTTATGTATTATGTAGGTAAAATGATGTAGGTACAATTATGTAGGTACTGTTATGTTGGTACAGTTACGTTGGCACAGTTATGTTGGTACAATTATGTCGGTACAGTTATGTAGAAACAATTATGTAGAAACAATTATGTCGGTACAATTATGTCGGTACAGTAATGTAGGTACAATTATGTAGGTACTGTTATGTTGGTACAGTTATTGTAGTTGGTACATAGTAGTTATGTTAGTACAGTTATTTTTGGTACCAATTATGTTGGTACAGTTATGTTGGTAAGAATGGCTCGCTGGTTGTGTTTGTAAGGACGCTCGTATTGCTAGGCTAGGCGATGGGTGTCGTAGAAATGAGGGTAAATGGTTCGAATCCTGTGTTTGTCTATTTGGTTTTTTTGGAAGCTCTTAATACATGTACACTATTTATTTGTTGATTATACAGCTATGTAGGCACAGCTATGTAGGCACAGCTATGTAGGCACATCTATGTAGGCACAGCTATGCAGGCACAGCTATGCAGGCACAGCTATGTAGGCACAGCTATGTAGCTACATTATGTAGGCACAGCTATGTAGGCACAGCTATGAGGCACAAGCCATGTAGGCAGCAAGGGCCATTGCAGGCACAGCTATGCAGGCACAGCTATGTAGGCACAGCATGCGGGCACAGCTATGTAGAGACACAGGACTATGCAGGCACAGCTATGCAGGCCATCTATGCAGGCACAGCTATGCAGCGCACAGTTATGTAGGCACAGCTTGCAATAGTAGGCACCATGTCACTATGTAGGCACAGCATGAGACAGCATGAGGTAGGGTAATGATCTTAGAGTTGCATGTTTCATTGTACGTTGTAGACGACATAGCTATTGTATTCCTTCAAGATATAATTTACTATAAATTAAACAAATAACATATTGTTATTAATGACTAGCGGAAACATAGTGTATCATGTATTTCACAGCTTCCTTCGTCAGACATGAATACAGGATTATGTGTTATGTTGTTTTCATGACGTCTCTCTCTCTTTTATTTTGCAGGTATCAACAGAGACACTTGTAAGTTTGTCATTATTTTATTTTATATATAATTTGGGATTATTTTGTGTGTCTAAGTTAATATATATTGTCATGATAGATAGATCAATTTTGTGTGCCAGTTAATATATATTGTCATGATAGGTCAATTTTGTGTGCCAGTTAATATAAAATTGTCATGATAGATAGATCAATTTTGATTAATAATTTGATATGTCAATCGATTAACAGACCAAACTGCCTATGAAGCTTTCCACAACAGAATATCAAGAAGGAAGGCGAGAGGAAGACCGAGGAAAAGGTGGTTAGATAACGTAGTTGAATTCTGCCAGGGGACTAAGAAAACCATCACACAAGTCACCAGAGAAGCGCAAGACAAATACATAAAACCACAACACTGGGTTAACAACCCGGTAATAGTGTGCTGACTAAAGACGAAGCAGAATGGATATTTGCCTAATATTTTCATACGTCAATCATTATTTGCCTAATATTGTGATATATCAAATGTAATTTGCCTTGTATTTTTGTTATGTCAAGTGATATTTGCCTTATATTTTTGATATGTTAAGTGATATTTGATTAATATTTTGGTAAATCAATCGTTATTTGTCTTATATTTTGGTAGGTCAAATTGGGGAAAGTTCTGAAATATATTGTGGTTCATCGGCCAGCTTTCGCAACAATGTTAAATGTGCCACAGCTGCTGTAACGTCACCAGTTACTAAAAGAACCACTTTGGAATTTTCGAGAAAGTTCGAAACTTCCCCAGGTAAAATAAAATGTTCTTTTGTAAAGTACTATATCTATCACTGTGTACTATTTGTGTCGTGTTTCCATTTGTATTGTCGTTCTTTCATCAGTCATCAAATGACAGCACTAATCTTCTTTCTCTTTCTTTCTCCAATCCTGTATGCCTCACAGCGTCAGGTCAGGAAGAGATTTCTAAAACGGGCCCTAGTATGATCTTCGTAGATAGTCTCTTTCGTCGCCTCTGTTATCTCTGAGGTCCATCTTTTGCGTGGCCGGCCTTTTGCTTTGTACCCATTGTATCGGAGCAGCATTGCTCTTTGAGGTGCACTGTCTGTTGGTAATCTGCTTATGTGGCCGAACCATTTAATTTGTTGTTTCTTGATGAAGTCTAGTACTGATGTTGTACCCACTTTTTCCTGATGTCTTCATTTCTCAACCGGTCTCTTCTTGTTACACCCAGCATTCTGCGTAGACACTTCATCTCTGTTGTGACTAGTTTTCTTCTATCGTTTGTTGTCAGCGTCCAGGTTTGGCACTGGTAACATAATGTGGGAGAAAGATTGTGTTGAACATTGCTCTTTTTGTGTTCATGGTGACGTGTTTGCATCTTAAAATTGGCGCCATTTGCCCTATCATTTGATTTGCTTTGTTGCATCTGTGTTGAATTTCATTAGTTATTCTTCCGTTTGCTGAAAAAATGCTCCCAGGTATGTGAAATCTTTTACTTGATTTAGTAGGCGATTGTCGATGGAGATATTGATAGTGCTTTCCTCTTTGGCGAATGTCATTCAACAGAACAATAGAACAGCACTAATAGAGTTAATAAAGCATTGAGAGAGTCATACCAAACAGAGGAGTTTCAGGGCTGTGAATCTCACTCGCTGAGAGAGATAGGTGTCAATATTGGTGCAGTTCGAAAAGAACGATATATCAAATATGCAAAGAGATTGATTAATCAACATCGAACTATCGTGTTGGACCGCTGGGCACTGCTGAATTTGTTGAGACGGAGAACGGAGCACCTATGGACATGTCCGGAGTGCTATGATGATGATCATTAAATAGCTTGTCCTGAGCAGAACTTTGCCACCCCAACAGTCCTCCGGAATTTCTCTCTTCATAGGCCAGATGTCCCGCCTCTACAGCCGTCATGTTCAAACCATCAGTTAGATGGTGAATCCATCTTCTCCGTGGTCTTCCTCTTCTTCTCTTTGCCGGTATGCCTCCTTCCATAATGGTCTTCTCCATTCCTTCATGACTTTTTATATGTTCAAAATATCTCAATTCTCTCTTTCTTATTTGTAGCATCAGCCAGTTTTCTTTGATTTTGAGTTCCTTCTGGATAGATCTATTTGTTCTCTTCTCTGTCCATGATATACTATGACAATAGTCATTTAATAACTGATAACTGAACATACGTTTCTGACCGCCCAGACGTTGTAGCCAGATCACGGTGTGAAGACGATACAAATTGGTAGGGATAACTTCACAATATCCATCGGTTTTTTTCTGAAACATTCACACGTAAGTTACCTCTCTTTAATTTCGTCTATTCCACAGTTGTCGGTGTTGGTATAACCGGATTGGTATTTATATTCGGTGCTGATGTTGCAGTTACTCCCTTGGATATCCAGAAAGACAGTTTTCAGAAGCAGACAAAGTCCGATTTTATCTCACCACTTTCGGCATTTTCCGGATACTTTGGTTGTCCTTCGAAACTGAATCTTGGTGTTTAAGTGTTAAACTGAGATTATTTGTATACAATGTTTGAGAGAAATGCAAACATTTTATTCAGTACAGAAACACAATTCACTCTTAAAAAACGTCAAGTCAAGTATCAAGCCTATCGTTAGTGTCATTTATCCGACAACCCACAATATGAACCAAAATATTTAATTAATACAAATTACTCACAACTTTCATTTGATGATTTTTGTGTTAATTTCTTTAGGGAATAAATAATATGAGTTTATCAAATAAAAAATACGAATTTATAAAATTGAGTTTTCAATTTTTCACAATCTGATCCATGAAATAGGACTATGATTATTAACATAAGAAAGTTATAATACATTTTGTTCGGACACCATCCTTTACAAATACCATTCTAACACAGCGGCTCGTGAAAACTTGGTTTTAGTGTGCGTATACCAAGAGTTAATTCTATTAGAATAAGTCTGAATAATATAAAAATACACATTCTCACAAGGTTTAGAATTTATTGGACAAAGAACAACATATTAAATAAACAAGTTTATAACATTTGTTGTGTTTTTATTAATTTGTTATCCTTAGCAGTTGATCTCTCTCTCTCTCTCTCACGCTAGCGATCACCGCCCAGACCGATGTACCAGTTTTACCCATAAATTCTATTCATGTGGAAATCTGATTCATGCAGTCTTAGCATTGGTGTGTTTTACGTCACATCTTCAGCACTATTTGGAGCTCTGGTGCTTATCCTTCGGCGATGTGTCCGGTTTCAGCCAGCGTTTACTCGGTTCGCTCTCCGTTCTGTAGCCATCTAGTGTTTCTTACGGTGTGGGATAGCTAGCCCTACACTGACCCTCCCTAGTCGCCTCTTACGGCAATCGGGGCAGGTAACATTGGTTCTATTCTTTACACCCCAATTTGGGCCCCGGTAACCACTGTGGCGAATTGATGTCTACATCTTTATCAATTTCTTGTATATCTTCTTTATTCCTTTCTCTTAACTCTTTCACCCTTTCGAGTCGATATATTGGCTCTAAGTATTTTTTCAGATGATGCAAAGCCAGTATACTAGTTACATATTACATATATTGCAATATAAATGAGACTGAAGGTAACAAAAATGAAGGTGTCAACGGGTTAACCTGGGTCGCCCCACAGCGGCATAATAAGGAGGGATTTCTAGAACAGCCTTTTATGTGCGTTTTGTACAGTCTCTTTCACTGCCTCTGTTATTTCCGTAGACATCCTTTGACGTGGATGATCGTATAAGCTGATTCTGAATAACTTTGCTACAAAACATAACTCTTAGCCCTCCTGATGGCAGCACATCACATGAATAAGCTGGAAGCACTAGTAGGCAAGATGATGTTTCGTACAGACTTGCTGCCAGCTATACAAACAATATTCACAGAAGGCACGATATAGAGCATAGAAAGAGAACTAGCTTGGTTATTAAAAAATATTTTTAAAAGCGGCAATTCACTTGCAAACTGCAAGTTATATAGTATTAAAACTAAATTACGAATTTTCAATTCAAATATTGTATCAATCCTAACATATGCCAGCGAGAGTTGGAAAATTACTAAAGATATAGAAAGCAAGTTGAATGCATTTGAAAATAGATGTCTGCGAAAAATAATGAATATAAAATGGAACGAATTCAGGAGAAGTGATGAAATCAGAGACATGTCTGGTCAACCACTAGTGACAACTGTTATAAGAAAGAGAAGATGGAGATATGTTGGGCACACCTTGAGGAGAAATTATCAATGAATATCAAAGCAGGCATTGAAGTGGGATGCAAAGGGTTCAAGAAAGAGAGGTCGACCTAAAGAGACCCTGAAACGAACTTTGCCGAGAGAGGCAGGAAATATCGGTCTCAGTTCCATGGAGGAGATTGAGCGAGTTGCCCAGGATAGAGCGGTATGGAGAAATTACTTGCAGGCCCTATGTAACGTATAACGGTACGAGAGGAATTATTATTATAAATTAATTCACTTGCAGTGGATTCCATTTCCCTGTGCCATTGCAGGCAATGAGAGTGTCAGTGTCTTGGCTATGGAAGGCAGTGCCAAAGAGAAAATTTACCAACCCCTGTCTTTTCAAGAAGTCAAAAAACTCTCATACAGATCAAATCTGCAGTAGATTGAAAGACAAACACTGGATATGATTATGGAAAAGAATTTATCAAATGCCTAAGCAGAACAGACCAGGTCATTATATTTCGACTACGCACCGGACACTGCAGACTCAACAAACACTTATATAGACTAGGAATAAGTCAAACAGATCTCTGTCAGTGTCAGCAGGAGGAACAGACACCAGAGCATATCTTGCAAGACTGTCCTTTCCAGTGTGAGTTGAGAAGCAGAATGTGGCCACACCCAGTTGACTTAAAACTAAATTTTGGAGAAACCTGAGAGACCTGAAGCTGACCTCCCAGTTTGTGTCCACAGTTTTTTTTTTTTTTTTTTTCTTCCGTCCGCTTTCAACTCAGACGAAGTTTCATCTCTGAAACTGAATTTTGCGTGAAAATCCGTTTTTCCAATTTCTTACAATGGCAGCAGCGTGCACATTGTAAATTACTTTACACTGGCAGCCGTGTGCTCAATGTACTCGTAATTAGTATTTCCTCGTCATACAGGCAGATTTTCTCCGACTTCAGAGGTACTCACGTTATCGTCCTGAGTAAGACCAGGGGACTCGAAAAATGCCGGACAGTAGGTTCGAACCCGAGCTATGAGGCGTCTCACAGCTAGCAGGCAGAGCTACTATCAACTACTCTAGGCAGTCCCCCTGTGTCCACAGTAAACTACGGGCAAGACCAGAGATCGCTAAAGAAGAAGAAGAACAGATATAAATAATTTGAGACATTTGAGTAATTTATAGATACTGGGCATCATCATTTCATGCTGTAGGCGAGTTCAAACTTTCATCATTTCTGTTAGAGAATCATCATGAAATAGCTTTTCCTGAGCAGAACTTTGCCACCCTAACAGTCCTCCGCAATTTCTCTCTCCCAAAGGCCAGATGTCCTGCCTCTGCAGCCGTCATGTTCAAACCATCAGCTACATCATGAATCCATCTTCTCCGTGGTCTTCCTCTTCTTCTCTTTGCCGGTCTCCTTCCATGATGGTCTGCTCCAGCACTTTATGTCTTTTTATATGTCCAAAATATCTCAATTTTCTCTTTCTTATTTGTAGCATCAGCAGTTTTCTTTAATTTTGAGTTCTTCTGAATAGATCTATTTGTTCTCTTTCTCTGTCCAAGATATACGAAGGACTCTTCTGTAACACTTATATTCAAAAGCACATATATGTTTTTCCGCTGCTTTATTAAGTGTCCATGATTCACACCCATACGTTGCCACTGGGAATAGCATGCTATAGTATTCTGATCTTTGTTTTCTTATCAGCCGTCTCATACTGTTTTTAGCTGTTTAATTTTGTTTATCCCCACTGCCTTGTGGGTCAGCACGGTACTGCAGCAGCCTAGAGGAGTAAACCTTGGACCCAGAGGAGGACCCTAAGGCAGTTGATCGTTAAGTGTGTATTCCTTGCCATCTTCTGGCATCTCCTGCAAACCCTGCTGGATTCTAGACTTTGTCTTTCCTTTGGATGAAACAGTAGGGTAGAGAGGGCGTTTGTGCAAGATAGGCAAGGCACATTCTCCATATCAGCTGCCCAGGCTAGGTACAAAGAGAGACGATTCTCAAAGAGAGAAGTTGTCACAGTAAAACACTTGCCAATTGACCGTCTGTAAAGACAAAAAAAAAAAAAAAAAAAGGCCATATAATATTTTGAGAAAGCCATATTTGTTCTTCTTTTAATTTCCTTCATCCCATTTCCATCCGTTGTTAGTTGTTAGGGTATACTACTTGCAACTGAAATTCAAATCACTTACAACAGTTGAAGTCTGACATAACATAACATGATTCTTGTTATAACGGTTGAAATTTATACAGAAAGGGAATTAACACAAACATTAGCAAATAGGTTCAGCAGTTATGTCCCCTACAAAGAGAATGAAATAACATTATCTTCTTCTTCTTCTTTGCGTTCGTTCTTTACGACCAATTTTAATCACTCTTTGTGATATGTTTGATCTTTGCCAAGAACGTGTATACGTTGCACATTGGTTTGGTAGGCCCCTAAACGCATAGATTTCTGCACGTTTAGGACATGTGTATCCGATTTCAACCAACCCTCCTTAGGCGTCTCTTACGACATGCGTGGCAGGTAACAGTGGTTCTATTCTTTACACCCCAAATTTGGGACCAATCGGGCGAAATAACATTATGATCCTGATCTGTCTGCGTTGACCACGATCTAACAATACTGGAATGCAAGGGTGACATGACGTCAGGGATTTCATTTTCAGGAATTTCCAGATACGCCTATGACTCATGTGGTCAAAAGAATTGATTGATTGATAGGATCATCATTGCACTTCGGTAAATAACCATGTGTGCTCCGATCTCTTTCTTACACATGACGATCTCAGCGACAGTGCACGAACTCCGTAGCACTGGTGAGGGTTCCAGATATAATTTAGAAGATAGTGAACATACATTTTAGGAATTTTAATCTTTGTTATGAATATGGCCCGAGCCGCGGCTTTCCAGCCTGCTCTTTTCGATTTAGAACTGCAAAAGGGTTCTTTTGCGTACTCAGTGTGAAAACGGGACCTACGTTTTATCATCCGTCTCCGATAGTACTAGGAACTCACCTACGTTGAAATCAGGGTTTCTGAAAAAATATCCCGTAGGCTCCTTGAAGGAACGAACTGAATACCTTCTGGAATGAGAGGTAAACACTTAACGTCTACACCACGGAGGTTCCTTGATCATTGCTGTGCACGCCCGAGTGGTTACCGGGGCCTGCCTGATTGGTTACCGGGGCCTGCCTGATTGGTTATCGGGGCCTGTCCGAGTGGTTACCGGCGCCTGCCCGAGTGGTTACCGAGGTCTGCCCTAGTGGTTACCGAGGCCTGCCCGAGGGTTACCGGGCCTGCCCAAGTGGTTACCGGGGCGCAAATTTGGGGTGTAAAGAACGAACGCAAAGAAGAAGAAGAAGATTGATGTGGACACATGATGGCACTGTCTCAAACTTCATACCCTAACACAAGTCGATGTACGGAAAGCAACATATCTGGGGCGGTGAGATCGGATCTGGAGACGCCCAAGTGGTTACCGGGGCCCAAATTTGGGGTGTAAAGAATAGAACCACTGCTACCTGTCACGCATGTCGTAAGAGGCGACTAAGGAGGGTGGTTGTGGGGCTATCAACCCCACACCGTAAAAAACACTAGATGGCTACAGAACGGAGAGCGAACCGAGTAAACGCTGGCTGAAACCGGACGCATCGTCGAAAGATAAACACCAGAGCTCCAAATGGTACTGAAGATGTGACGAAAAACACACCAATGCTAAGACTGCATGAATCAGATTTCCACATGAATAGAATTTATGGAGAAATCTGTTACATCGGTCTGGGCGGTGATCGCGAGATGGAGAGAGAGAGATCTGTAGAAAGCAGTGGGGAGCCTATGGTTACGCTAACACAAAGCTCCCGCTTAGTCCTTACACTCTATTCCTATCATTTACTACACCACTACCCACACGTATACAGCGAACATTTTTGTCACACCGTCATCATCATAACTAAACGATTACTCAATGAATATGCTTACGATGATAGAATACTAAAGAACATTATATATGGTCAACTCGCATCTGGTGCTAGACAGCATTGCGCACCCATTATTACGCTTCATTGACATCTGAAAGCGTGATCTAACTTCATGCGGCATAGACAAAGAACACTGGGAGCGGCTGGTCAAAGACAGGCAAGCATGGCGAGCGGCAGTGAGGGGCGGCTCAAA